>WNWK01020972.1:0-34855 GCA_009830355.1 Cherax destructor | reverse complement strand
CATCCTGTTCCTCATCCTCATATCGGACATAGACAGGGATATAAGCCACAGTGCCGTGTCTTCCTTTGCAGATGACACCCGAATCTGTATGACAGTGTCCACCGTTGAAGACACTGCAAGACTCCAAGCAGACATAAACCAAATCTTTAAATGGGCTGCAGAAAACAATATGAAGTTCAATGATGAGAAATTTCAATTACTCAGATATGGAAAACGTGAAGAAATTAAAATTTCATCAGAGTACAAAACAAATTCCAACCACACAATAGAGCGAAAAACTAATGCCAAAGACCTGGGAGTGATCATGTCAAAGGATCTCACCTTCAAGGACCATAACACCATAGCAATCGCATCTGCTAGAAAAATGACAGGATGTATAATGAGAACTTTCAAAACCAGGGATACCAAGCCCATGTTGACATTTTTCAGGTCGCTTGTTCTATCTAGGCTGGAATATTGCTGCACACTAACTGCACCTTTCAAGGCAAGTGAAATTGCTGACCTAGAAAATGTGCAGAGAACCTTCACGGCACGCATAACTGCGATAAATCACCTCAATTACTGGGAACGCTTGAAGTTCCTAAACCTGTACTCCCTAGAACGCAGGCGGGAGAGACACATTATTATATACACATGGAAAATTCTCGAAGGATTAGTACCAAACTTGCACACGAGAGTCACTCCCTACGAAAGCAAAAGACTTGGCAGGCGATGTAACATCCCCCAATAAAAAGCAGGGGTGCCACTAGCACGTTGAGAGACAACACAGTAAGTGTCAGGGGCCCAAGACTGCTCAACTGCCTCCCAGTATACATCAGGGGATTACCAACAAACCCCTGGCTGTCTTCAAGCAGGCACTAGACAGGCACCTAAAGTCGGTACCTGACCAGCCAGGCTGTGGTTCGTACGTTGGACTGCGTGCAGCAAGCAGTAACAGCCTGGTTGATCACGCTCTGATCCAACATGAGGCCTGGTCACAGACAAGGCCACAGGGGCGTTGACCCCTGGAACTCTCTCCAGGTATACTCCAGGTATACACACACACAGCATGGCAATCAAAATTCACAATATGAACCATCACTGGCCTTTAAACACTTACATGTATAATTAAAGTACAGGCTAAGGCCAAAATCTCCTTCAATCCACATAGACAAGCCCTCAATGCATTTCCCCTGACATAACCCCCCCACTCATTCACACACAATCCCACGCATATGTAGACAGCCTGACTGTCTGCATAGACAGCCATGCTGTCTGCCAGCTGAGTTCATATTTCGTGCCATGCTAGTTTCCATAGTATTCCGCCAGAGGGCAAGCCTGGTAGGCGTACCCACGTCTACCAGACCCACCCTGGCCCACTCTCACTTGGCGCCCAGACAACTCTCAGTCAACAGGCCTACTCCTCTCCCTCTCGCAAGGGGCATGGCCCTGGGCCATGGCCACAGACACGCAGCCTGTACTCGCACCTTTATTACAAATAAAGTAAGAAGCCTCCGAAGCCTTATCATTTCAACCACGCCTCCAAGAACACTCCAAATAACATATCGTTATACATAACCTCCCTGTCATGAGTACAGTTTTATCGTCATCCATTACCCAAAACCCTTCCAACCCTACGCATGCACACCCACCTCTCAACCCTACCAAGTTGTATCTGCATAACCAACATTCGCCAACCCCTACCCCACAAACACATACTCTCATTCCCTATCACTCAGAGGATCCAGCCCTTACCATTACCGCAACCCCAATAATTTCGCCACTGTTATGTCCAGGTAAACCTCAGGGAACTCCTTTACTCACGCCCTCCCATATATCTCACTATTTTGTTTCATTATTCTGTAAAACCTCGCTGCCAAGGCCCTGATCCTCATATCTTCCCTTACCCCTAGCATGGACCAGGCTGTATGTATATAATCAGCAACTAGATACATTAGTGCTCTCCTCACATCACTGCGGACGTCCCCCATATCAAGACTCAGAACATGCAAAGTCATCAACCCCCCCCCCTCCCATCATGCGAACCACCCTACTAAACCATAACCTCAAATTACTCAACTCCTCACAAAAGTAAACCACATGATATGCGGTATTGCTACCCCCACACCACTCACACATCCCCTCCCTTATCAACCCCATATTAAACAGCACGACCCTTGATGCTAGTATTCCATGCAAAAATCTATACACCATGACCCTTACCTGTGAAGACAAGCGCAACTTACCAAAACTGGTCCCAACACTCCCCCAATCATACATAGGGAACACTGCCTCTCCCAACATGGGGTCCAACCCCCTCCCTCCCCCTCTCTCTACCCTTGCCAAACGTCTCACCTTTACCTTAGATGGTTCCCTCACAGACATCACCACACACAACATATCCTCACACAACCGCAAACCCCACCACCTGCGTACCTCTTTCATAACCATCCCTACCCTTCTACCACCCACCCCAGCCTCCCCTACATACCTCTGCTTCACATACATCCCCATTATCATGCTTTGTAATGGCAATAACCCCATGCCACCTGCACGCTGCGGCGCCATCACCACCTCCTTGGATAACCAATGCTTGCCATATCCCCTGATATACCTAATAACTCTTTTTTTGCAGCAGAAGCACGTCCTTCTCCACCAACGGATACACGACAGCCACATGCCACAATTTATATCAATACATTTACAACCAAGACCCTTTGCAAGACCGTGACATCCCCAGGCTTCCAACCATACATCCTTCTCATCGCCACCCCCACAACCGCCTCTGTATTCAGTTCTCTCGCCCTTCTCATATTAGCACAGTACACCACACCGCATATCTTCAAAGTATCTACAATCGGCCATCCATACTCCTCCCCCAAGGCCCCTCCTACCCACGATCCCACCTCCAACAAATTGGACTTAGCTCTATTTACACTCAATCCTGTTGCCCTACCAAACACTCTTATTATTGTACCTACATTTCCCAGCCCCTCCCCACTTCCTACAAGGATTGTCTACCTGGAGTCTACCTGGAGAGAATTCCAGGGGTCAATGCCCTCACGGCCTGGTCTGTGACCAGGCCTCCTGTTGGACCAGAGCCTGATCAACCAGGCTGTTACTGCTGGCCGCATGCATTCCAACGTACGAACCACAGCCTGGCTGGTCAGGTACCGACTTTAGGTGCCTGTCCAGCCAGGGGTTTGTTGGTAATCCCCCTGATGTATGCTGGGAGGCAGTTGAACAATCTTGGGCCCCTGACACTTATTGTGTTGTCCCTCAACGTGCTAGTGGCACCCTTGCTCTTCATTGGGGGGATGTTACATCGCCTGCTGAGTCTTTAGCTTTCGTAGGGAGTGATTTTTGTGTGCAAGTTTGGTACTAAGCCCTCGAGAATTTTCCATGTGTATATAATAATGTATCTCTCCCGCCTGCGTTCTAGAGAGTACAGGTTTAGGAACTTCAAGCGTTCCCAGTAGTTGAGGTGGTTTATCGCACTTATGCATGCGGTGAAGGTTCTCTGCACATTTTCAAGGTCAGCAATTTCACCCGCCTTGAAAGGTGCAGTTAGTGTGCAACAATATTCCAGCCTAGATAGAACAAGGGATCTGTAAAGTGTCAACATGGGCTTGGCATCCCTGGTTTTGAAGGTTCTCATTATCCATCCTGTCATTTTTCGAGCAGATGTGATTGCTACTTTGTTATGGTCCTTGAAGGTGAGATCCTCTGACATGATCACTCCCAGGTCTTTGACATTAGTTTTTCGCTCTATTGTGTGGTTGGAATTAGTTTTGTACTCCGATTAGATTTTAATTTCTTCACGTTTTCCGTATCTGAGTAATTGAAATTTCTCATCATTGAACTTCACATTGTTTTCTGCAGCCCATTTAAAGATTTGGTTTATGTCTGCTTGGAGTCTTGCAGTGTCTTCAACGGTGGACACTGTCATACAGATTCGGGTGTCATCTGCAAAGGAAGACACAGCACTGTGGTTTATATCCCTGTCAATGTCTGATATGAGGATGAGGAATAGGATGGGAGCAAGTACTGTGCCTTGTGGAACAGAGCTTTTCACATTAGCTGCCTCAGACTTTACTCTGTTGACTACTACTCTTTGTGTTCTACATGTTAGGAAATTATAGATCCATCTACCAACTTTTCCTGTTATTCCTTTATCCCGCATTTTGTGTGCTATTACACCATGGTCACACTTGTCAAAGGCTTTTGCAAAATCTGTGTATATAACATCTGCATTCTGTTTATCTTCTAGAGCATCCAGGACCTTGTCATAGTGGTCCAGTAGTTGGGACAGACAGGAGCGGCCTGCTCTAAACCCATGCTGTCCTGGGTTGTGCAATTGATGGGTATCAAGATGGGTGGCGATCTTGCTTCTTAGAACCCTTTCAAAGATTTTTATGATATGGGACGTTAGCGCAATTGGTCTGTAGTTCTTTGCTATTGCTTTACTGCCCCCTTTGTGGAGTGGGGCTATGTCTGTTGTTTTTAGTAGCTGCGGGACGATCCCACTGTCCATGCTCCCTCTCCATAGGATGTTAAAAGCATGTGATAGAGGCTTCTTGCAGTTCTTGATAAACACGGAGTTTCATGAGTCTGGGCCTGGAGCGGAGTGCATGGGCATGTCATTTATTGCCTTTTCGAAGTCATTGTGGTATCATCCACATAACCTATTATCCCCGTCTAACAACCGCACCCCCTCTCCCCCTCCCTTACCAGCCTGTAAAAGGAATATTGCACACATGCAAACAGGATTTGTGACAAGGGACAACCTTGTCACAAACCCCGTCCCATATTCACCTCCCCACCAATCTTACCATTCACCTGGACACACACACATGCACCCCTATACAAAGTTGCAACCCACCTAATAATCCCCTCACTAAAACCCTGCTTCTCCATAACCCTCACTAGCATACCTCTTTCCACACTATCATATGCATCTTTCCAATCGACCGCTAGAACACCTCCCCCCTCTGCATTCTCAATAAAGTCCCTGATCCTAGTATGACTCGTCCTCATACATCTACCTGGGATCCCACATTGACCCACTTCTATTACTCCCCCTAAGACCCTTTTTATTCTATTTGCTAATATGCATGAAAAGATCTTATAATCAGCGCATAAGAGAGAAATCGCTTGATAATTCTTTATAGTTGCCACATCCCCTCAGTTGGGCACTAAAACCACTACCCCTATATGCTGATCTCCCCCCATGTTTCCCTCCAGTTTCATCCAATTAAACACCTCCGAAAGGCATTCTCTCATGACGTTCCAATGCCGAATGTAAAAATCACTGGGGATCCCATCAATACCCGGGCGCTTTCCTAACTTGCATCTCCTGAATAGCCTCCCAAACCTCCTCCTCAGTTATCACATTGTCCATACGGTGCCTATCCTCCTCCCCTATTCTGTTCCTTATACCCTCTAAAACTACCTCCCTGGCCCCCTCATTTCCCCCACTACCAGACAAATACCCTTCAAACCACTTATCAACATAGTAACTAATACTTTCAGTTGATCTAAGAATCTGCCCCAATTTATAATCCCCTAATTCTTCATGCACTCCTATCGAAATTATTGTCATATTATTCCACCGCTTCTGAAATTTATGCAAAACAGTCACAGATGGTTTATTACCCCATAGAATGTCCTCTACCCCCCCCCCGATCCTAAGCGCATGAAACCTTTCATTCTGTACTTCACACAACTGCTCTTTCACTCCCATCACTTCTGCCTGGTGATTCCCCACCCCCCTCTCATTATACATTTGTAATTGATCTTCCAAATAATGTTGCAACCCAAACCTTAACTGACCATCAATCCTTGCCTCTCTCCTAAAATAATCCTGAATTCCCTGTTTCGCCTGTCTATACCACCATCGAGTGATATCACCCTCTCTCTTCCCATCCCTCAACAACACATCCCACGATTCCTCAAATCTTGCACCACTATCATCACCATACTGAAGCCTAACATTCATTTTCCAGTAGCTCGGATATGTTCTTACAACACCCTGCCACTCTAAATCTACTATTACACCCCTATGATCAGAAATACCAACATCCATGCTTTGCACACGTTCAACATTCACTGCCCTGGTCACATATATTCTATCCAGCCGTGCAGCATACCCTTTATGCACGAAGGTATGCTCAACCCTCCATCCATCACCCTGCACCACATCCACCATACCTACCACTCCCAACACATTCCTCAGTATTCCCAACACACAGCCAGCACCCCGGGGCTCAACATCCTTCCTTCGAATCACACAATTCCAGTCCCCGCCCACTACAGTTATCATAGGCAGGCCACGCATGTAATAAACCAAGTGTTCCCTTCACCTTTCTGCATGCTACCGCTGGCATATAAACTCCTTCAAAACACACCTTGACTTCACCCCAAAACCCTTCGACCCTCACAATTCGCCCCCCTCCCCCCTCTTCCCATGTCAATAGGCGAAAAGAGCTGGATCCTCTGATTCCAACAGCAACCCCTTCCTTGAAATTTTCTGAGCTCCCAGCAAACACCTGATATCCTTGCAAATGTAAGTCATACCCACACCGGTAATTATGCTCCTGAATAAAAATTAAATCAACTTTCATTCTCTTTAACATAACTTCTACCCATTTCCGTTTGACCTCAGTTTTGTGGCCATTAGCGTTCATCATAAGGCACCTGAAGGCTGCATTGGGGGCTTCCCTCTGTGTCTGCAATTTCTGTACATTAGCATGAACAAAACCAACCTTAACATTTTTATCACTTTTATCATAGGCCTTATCACTCATCCTGTCAATATGCTTTGCACCTTCCTGGCACGTTTTCCTACTAACCCCCTTCCCACCGTTAGCCACCTCCACCCATGTATTCTTTGCCCTTTGGGCAGGAGTAAGAAAATCATCCCCTTTGGAACCGCTGAGCCGTTTCCGTGAGGTCTCAGATGTCTCCATACCATCATCATTCTGAGAACGATGAATCTCAACACTCATAACCCCCACAGATGGGGGTGCCTCCCCCACAACCCTAATCACACTGCCCAAAATCACTCATCACTGAGTTCACCTGTTCCACTTCAACCGTCTCCACATCACCCGTACACTCCTCATTCTGGGGTAACAATGCATCCAAAGGAATATCCAGCAATTCCTGGAGATCCTCTAACAATGGCTCATTTACACCCAATCCCATCCATTGATCCAGGGATCTCCTTATGTACATCAACGCTGTTTCCCTCCATGTCCGTGGGCAGGGTATAGGCACGATCCTCAACATTCTCCACTTCACTTGTCAGAAGGCACCACGCCCACGTCCTCTCGCATCCTTTAAATATCTTCACCCTTCCTCTCATTGGCAGGTTGTCGATAGTACTGTTGATTTGTCCGATGACTGCAATCCCTCGCCATATGCCCGGTTGAGCCGAATATGCGACACGTACGTACCTGTCCGGCATAGGTAACATATACCTGGGTCCGGAACTCTTCCATAAGAAGATACGATTTGATTTGACTCCTCAAGGTCATTTTAAGCTTGTATGAACCTTCTGGAAATCCAGTATATAAACCCTGAGTCCATCATCCCACTGTAGCTTCATGAATTACTGCATACTTCTCAAAGGCATCCCTGATGTCCTGATCCTTGGCCTCAAAGGGCACATTATGAATTCATACCCATGAGTAAAACCTGGAGATATCCTTTAAGACCACATCCACAGCCAGTGTGACCTCCATACGTCGATCCTGATACCGCTCCACAACACGGTCGTATACACTAGTAGTCAAGAGCTTCACAAATATCTAGGACACACCATTTAGAGATATCCCATATAATTCTGCATTCTGTATCCCATAAGTGTCTTGGATAACAGCTGGCAGTAGGATATCAACATTGCTGGGATATATGGCTCCTTTCACAAGCTCAATGCAGACCGTGTAAACCCTTCTCTTGCTACGCTCCGTCATCTTGTGAAAATTAAGTAGTTCCACAAGTTGCTGCTAGGGACCAGCTCAGATACACCCTCCCTCTATGAGAACTGAGCTGGGACTACATAGTAGGAACAATCCAGTCTGAGGGCCATAAGGTGGTAATTGCTGTAATGTACAACCTGCCACAGAACTGCAGGAGGTAAAGAGAAGAATATGACGAGAGCAATAGAGCAATGGTAGACACACTAGCTGAGATGGCCAGAAGAGCTCACATGGAAAGAGCAAAATTACTAGTTATGGGTGATTTCAATCACAAAGAGATTGATTGGGAAAACCTGGAGCCCCGTGGGGGTCCTGAATCATGGAGAGCCAAGATGATGGATGTGGTACTGGAAAACCTCATGCATCAACAAGTTAGAGACACTACCAGAGAGAGAGGTGGGGATGATCCAGCAAGACTGGACCTAGTATTCACCTTGAGTAGTTCGGACATCGAGGATATCAAATATGAAAGGCTCCTTGGAGCTAGTGATCATTTGGTTCTGCGTTTTGATTATATAGTTGAGCTACAAGTGGAGAGGGGAGCAGGAATAGGATGGGAAAAATGAAATTACAAAAGGGGGGACTACACAGGCATGAGAAACTTCCTACAAAATGTTCAGTGGGAGAGAGAATTGGCAGGAAAACCAGTAAAAGAAATGATGGAATATGTGACAACAAAATGCAAAGATGTCCTGAAACAGAAGTAATGAAAATTCCAGAAAGAGTCCTTGGTTCACTCAAAGGTGTAGGTAGGCAAAAACTAAGTGCACTAGAGAATGGAAAAAGTACAGAAGACAAAGAACCCAGGAAAATAAAGAGATTAGCCGAAGAGTCAGAAACGAATATGCACAGGTAAGTAGGGAAGCTCAGCGACAATACGAAAATGACATAGCATCAAAAGTCAAGTCTGACCCGAAGCTGTTGTATAGCCACATCAGGAGGAAAACAACAGTCAAGAACCAGGTAATCAGGCTGAGGAAGGAAGGTGGGGAGTTCACAAGAAACGACCAAGAGGTATGTGAGGAGCTCAACATGAGATTTAAAGAAGTATTTACAGAGGAGACAGGAAGGACTCCAGGAATTCAGAATAGGAAGGTATACCAACAAGTGCTGGATGAAATACACACAACCGAGGAGGAGGTGAAGAAGCTGCTATGTGAACTCGGTACCTCAAAAGTGGTGGGACTTGACAACATTTATCCATGGGTCCTTAGAGAGGGAGCAGAGATGCTGAGTGTGCCACTAACAAAAATCTTCAACACATCCATTGAAACTAAGCAACTACCTGAGGTGTGGAAAAGGGCAAATGTAATCCCAATTTTTAAGAAAGGAGACAGACACGAGGCATTAAACTACAGACCTGTGTCACTGACGTGTATAGTATGCAAAGTCATGGAGAAGATCATCAGGAGGAGAGTGGTGTAGCACCTAGAAAGACAAGCTTATAAATGACAACCAGCATGGTTTCAGGGAAGGAAAATCCTGTGTCACAAACCTACTGTAGTTTTATGATAAGGTAACAGAAGTAAGACAGGAGAGAGAGGGGTGGATAGACTGCATTTTCTTGGGCTGCAAGAAGGTGTTCGACACAGTTCCTCACAAGAGGTTAATGCAAATGCTAGAGGATCAGGCACACGTAACAGGAAAGGCACTGCAATGGATCAGAGAATATCTGACAGGGAGGCAACAACGAGTCATGGTACGTGACGAGGTGTCAGAGTGGGCACCTGTGACGAATGGGGTTCCACAGGGATCAGTCCTAGAACCTGTACTGTTTTTGGTATATGTGAATGACATAACGGAAGGGATAGACTCAGAAGTGTCCCTGTTTGCAGATGATGTGAAGTTAATGAGAAGAATTAAATTAGTCGAGGATCAGGCAGGACTACAAAGAGACCTGGACAGGCTACAAGCCTGGTCCAGTAACTGGCTCCTTGAATTTAACTCTGCCAAATGTAAAGTCATGAAGATCGGGGAAGGGCAAAGAAGACCGCAGACAGAGTATAGTCTAGGTGGCCAAAGACTGCAAACCTCACTCAAGGAAAAAGATCTTGGGGTGAGTATAATACCGAGCACATCTCCTGAGGCACACACCAATCAGATAACTGCTGTAGCATATGGGCGGCTGGCAAACCTAAGAATAGCGTTCCAATACCTCACTAAGGAATCGTTCAAGATTCTGTACTCCAAATACGGCAGGCCCATACTGGAGTATGCAGCACCAGTTTGGAACTCACACCTGGTCAATGCAAAAACCTATACATCAATTCCTTTACCCTTGCACGTAACCTAAGCCTACGCATTTCCTCTCAAATCCCCTTCCAATCATACATAGGGTATACGGCTTCCCCTTCCACTATTTCCCTCCTCCCAATACTCTCCCCAAACTACTTACATTAACCCCTTTTGGCTCTCCTACCAACATTAAATGCCTCAACATATCACTACACTCCTGCAACTCCCGCCCCCCACCACCTTTGCACGTCCTTCATCACTACTCCCACCCTTTTTCCCCTCTCCCCCCAACCTCAGATAACTGTGCTTTATATACACGCTTTTTAACCGTCTCTTCAATGGTATAAGCCCCAAACCCCCTAGACCCACCGGTTTCATGACCACACCCTTCTGCAACCATGAATGTCCCTACTCCACATATATATCGCAAAACCCTCTTTTGTAATCCCATCACATCATCCTTTATCAGTGGATATACCACCACCACATGCCACAGTTTACTGTAAACAAGCACATTTACCACAATAACCCTCTGCTGCATCATTATGCATCCTGGTCTCCATCCCCCCATCCTACAAACCACCCCCACCACCCTTTCAGAATTTACCTTCCTAGCCTCCTATGCATCTACCATATACACCACCCCACATATTTTCAACTGATCGACAACAGGCCACTTATTCCATGCCCCCATAACACCCCCACCCATGTTTCTACTTCTAACAATTTGGATTTATGTCCATTTACCCTCATTCCTGTCGCTTCCCCAAACATACAAATAATCCTACCAACATTCCTCAGCCCCTCCTCCCCCCCTACCAAGACAATGCCCATTGAGCTTCTCGCCCTCTCTCCTCCCTTGTCCACACCCTCAGAAATCAAGCGATAAAATGGATTCTGGAGACAGGCAAACAATATTTGTGACAAAGGGCACCCCTGCCTCACTCCCCTTTCCACACTCACTAATTCTCCCACTCTACCATTTATTTGCACTCTCACGCCCACATCCCTATACAATGTCTCCACCCACCCTATCGTCTCTTCCCCAAACCCCTGCCTCCTCATTATCATCCATAATATTTCCCTTTCTACGCTATCAAATACCGCTTTCCAATCCAAAGCAAGCACACCCCCTCCCCTTCATTCATCTATAAATTCCCTAATCCTTCCATGTCCTCTATACATGTTATGTCCAAGTATTCCATGTTGTAACTCATCAATGACTCTCCCTATAACCCTCTATAATCTATTTCACAGTATTTTAGCAAAGGTCTTATAATCAGCACACATTAATGATAAGGCCCTATAATCCTGTATGTTTCACCAGACATTCTTTCAATACCATCCAATTCCTTACGTAAAAATCAATTTGTAGCCCATCAATTCCCGGCGCCTTTCCTTTACTCATACTCTGCACTGCCATATACACCTCCTCTTCACTAATAATTCCCTCCAAACCCTCCCTGTCCTCCTTTCCTAACACTTGCAGTATCTGTCCCTCCCACACCCTTCTGATCCCCTGCCTTATGTATCTATTAAACCACTTATCTATGTAACTACTTATTCCCTCCGTCATCTCTAACTTCTGCCCTTCAACAAACCCTTCCATTCCTTCATGCACCTCTAAACAGCTCATATTCATTGCCCTTTGCCTTTTCCTAAACATCCTCAAAACATATGCCGATGTCCTGTCTCCCATAGCACATCTTCAATCCCTCCACATACCCTAACTCCATCGAACCTATCGTTTTGCAGATCCCTCAACCTACTTTTGATAGCCTCTATCTCTTCCACTGGATATGCCCTCCCCCCCCAGTAACAATTCTTTAACTGTCCCTCCAAATAATTCTGAAACCCAAACCTCCACTGGTTCTCTCTACCCCTTTCTTTATAATATTCCCTAATACATGGCTTTGCACATTCTTCCCACCACTGTATAATATTTCCTACTTTTTTCCCCTTCCCCATAAATCCATCCACCACTCTGCAAATTTATCCCTCCCCTCCTCTCCCAATAATAAATGTACATTAAGTTTCCAATAACTCCCGTATCGTCTCATAAGCCCCCGCCACCCTACCTTAACCAAAACCCCTCTGCGATCTGATAATCCCACATCTAGAGTCTGTACTTTTTCCACCTTTACCTCATTTGTTACATAAATACGATCTAATCTCGCCGCATACCCACGTCGAACAAAAGTATGTTCCACATTCCACTCGTCCCCTCTCACCACATCCACTACACCCGCCCCCCCCCAAAGCATTTCTCAAAACACCTAAAACACACCCAGCACCTCTCGGTTCTACATCCTTCCTTCTAATCACACAATTCCAGTCCCCACCTATGATGGTAATATCTGGCAGCCCCCTCATTGATATAATAACACTTCCTTTACAAAAGTTTCCTTTGTCCTTCTTTTACTTTTTGCTGGCATATATACCCCATAAAACATACCCTAACCCCACCCCACTCCCCATCAACCCTTACCACCCTCCCTTCCCCCCTCCTCCCATACTAACAACTTAAAAGGGCTGGTCTCCCTGATTATCACCACCACACCACCCTTTAATCTCCAGGAGCACCCTGCAAACACTTTATATCTATTCATCATCAATTCACTACCACACCTATAATTATGTTCTTGCATAATTACAACTTCCATACCATATCATCTCAGCATCTTTACCCACTGCTTTTTAACATCAGCCCTAAGGCCATTTACATCAATATTTAAACAGGGGCTTTCCTTTAGATCTCAGAGTCTTCTGTTCATTACTTTTCTATAGTCCAGGCCTTTTCCCATTACCCTGCACTACACCCACTTTCCCCATACCCGTCCCTTTCACCCCCCGACCCCTGCGTGCCAAATCTACCCAAGCTTTTTTGCACGTTCTCTGCATTGGTGTCAGGACTTCATCACTGTCCGATGCCCCCACCGACCTCTTTCTTGATTCCCCTGCTACATCCATAATTTCAGGGTCTCCTCTCTGTGAACATCTACCCCCACCTCCTGCACCAGCAATTTGTTTGCTGCAGGACTTTTGCCCTCAACACCCCCCACTTTTCCTCCATTCTAGTCCCCTTCATTCTCCCCAACATCCTGTGGGGTCACCCCCCTAGGACTATCTAACAGCTCACTTAACATGTCCTGTTGGGACTCAGCCAATATATCCTTCAACACCCCTGTATCCGTATTTTCCTCTGTTCCCAATATCTCTATCACTTGAGATACATCAGGTATGGTTAAACACATGTCCTGGGTCACATCAACCATATCACTCCACCTGCCCTTTAGGTCCCCACTCAGTTCTGTTGGTTCACTTCTCACCACACTGTCCCTCTCCCTCCCCTCTTACCTCATGGGAGACCTGGGCTCATTTCTTTTGTGGCACTGCGCTGCCACATGCTCATATGAGCCACACATCCTACATGAATGACGCTGTTCTGTGTAGGTTACATACACTTGTGTCCGAAAGTCGTCCATTACCACATAGGATGGTATAGGTCTCCGGAGCGTCATCTTCAGGGTAAAAGTACCCTCAGGTAATCCAGCGTATATACCCTCCCTCCACCTTCCAATTGATGCCATATGGATCACTCCATACTCAGTGAAAGCTCCACATACATCCATCTCATCCGCATCAAAGGGTATGTTCCTTATCTTAATCCATGTATAATATTTTGAAATGTCCTTCATTCGTACCTCCAATCCCGGGTTGATTGTCATGCATTCATCCTAGTACCAGTCCACCATCTTCTCGTAGACGCCTGCTGTTGCAAACTTTTATGAATATCCTCATTGCACCGTTCAGCGCTATGCCATACAAATCTTCATTGCTGATTCCATAAGTGTTACGGATGATGGCCGGAAACATAACTGCAGCATTGGTGTTATATACAGCACCCTTTAACACCTCAATACTCACTGTATTCACACAGCGTTTGTCGCTCTGTGCCATTGTGTAAAAAATTTCACTGCTACCACCTGCCACCAGAGGTCAGGCTCAGCACAACCTCCCCACTCAAGAGTTGAGAGGTGCACCTCCGACAGTGACCTCAAATGATATACAAGCACCTCATTAACGAAATTAGTCTTAAGGTGTGCATCACCTTCTGCTGGCCCATACACGCAAACAAACGACACCCTAACCCCCACAACCCATCCACACTTATCACCCTCCCCTCTCCCCCCTCCTCCCTATGCTTAGCCACAAATGGGCTAGACTCCCGAATCAAGATTGCTACACCGCCCTTTAACCTTCGTGAATGTGCCTCAAATACCTCATAACCTTCAATTCACAAAGGACACTCTGGTGGAAAATTATGTTCTTGCACCAGTGCCACCTCAATCCTGTTACGCCTCAACACATCAACAAACCAGCCACGCTTCCTTTCAGCCCTTAAACTGTTAATGTTGATCGTTACACACTTAAAAAAAGGAAATATGAGGTTTACCTTTCAACCTCTTAACCAGTTTATCTACCACATGGTCAGGGCCATGCTTAGCTTGGCCCTTAGGCACACTCAGTCCTTCGGAACTTCCCGTTCCTCGTGCTGACACCTCTGCCCATATCTTCTTTCCTGAGCAACTTCCTCTGAATCAGAAGGAGCCGACACACGTTTGCGGGACTCCCCCTCCACCTGCATTTCCTCTTCCAGACTGCCCTCCATGTGGACCTTCACCTCCACCATCCAGGGTTTTGGCTGGTTCCCCCCCCCCACCTCAAGCTGAGGCTCAAGATAGTGGATAGAATCCACCACCATCGCAGGGAGATCCAAATCGAGACTCTGTACCTGCACCTCCACCTGACTGCCCAAAAAGCCACTCAACACTAAATCGATGGCTTCCTCCATCTCGCTTCCTTCCTCACAAGAGACATTGTCGGGTTCCACCTGCGTTGTCTCCACCATCTGCATATCCAAAGTCAGAGTCAGACAGTCCCCTGCCAGTCCCACTGACCAGCCAACCTCTACAACACCAGAGGCACACTGCTCACTTCCTACCGCTGTGGTAAGGGTCTCCTCCTCACACCTTACATAGTCCTTCGTCATTTTAAAGGCAGGATGCGCCCCCTGCCGCCAATTGCATTGAGCTGCAACATGCTCATATGCACTACAAAGGCAGCAGTCCTGAAGTCTGTCAATACCACGTAGGACGGTATTGGGTACCGAAGGGTCATCTTAAGTGTGAAGGACCCTTCAGGTAATCCAGCATACAGTTCCTCAGTTCACTTGCCAACCATCGCCATATGTATTGTCCCATATGCCTCAAAGGCAGCACATAGATCTTCCTCATCTGCTTCAAACAGTACATTCCTAACCTTTACCCAGGAATAGAAGTGCACATCCACAGCAGAGTTGACAGCTAGACGCACTTCCCGGTACTTTTCCACCAGGCTTTCATACACGCTGGCCGTGCATAGCTTAACAAATATGCATGTAGCTCCATTCAGTGCCACTCCATATAAATCCGAGTTGTTGATGTATGGTATGTATCTTGTAGAATGGCAGGAAGTAGTATTGAAGCTGTAGATACATACACCAAGCCATGGAGAAGCTCTATGCATACTGTGTTTATTCACCTTCTACCAGCCTGCGCCATGTTTGCAAAAACCAACCGTCGATCCCAGACAGAGGAGAGAAGCACAGCGTGCAACCGCTCAATACCAAGATTGAGCGACAAATGCACAAAATTGTTATATTAGGACATTCACTTGCCCACGCATCACACAATATACACACAAGCTCTGAACATACAATACTGTATAATTGCTATATACAACGTCCCTATCCCCTAACATTAATAATAGTATGAATTTTTAAACCGAGGAAATAGTATCCTCAACATGGCCCTAAACCCAACACCAATGGATTAATCAAAATAAAACACACCCATAACCCTAACAGTTGTGCAGAAACTGAGTGTGTTAATATACTTAATACACATAACATTATACATTATAGTCTTATGTGACCAGAATTACTAAATACACACCATACCCCGACCGTACCTCTGTGGCTGCAGGACGCCAGACATTATGACACATTATACACTATCACAATATCAGTACACACACACATATTACCCTGGGTATGGGAAAATAACCTCAGGACATACGGAAGTCGATATACTTCTAGTGTAAACTATTCTGTAGAAACATCATAAAAATTGTCAAATGGCAAAATCAATAATACATGCAGTCATTGATGTGCTACATAATAGTACATAAGAAAACCATAAATATATCACACTCACACACCTCTAAACGTTAATGCGAACATCACCCATATGCCCACACATGCCCCGATGGCATGGTGGCTAGCCCACTTGCTTCACGCACGGAGGGCCCGGGTTCAATTCCCAGCGGGGCCGAAACATTTCGAAGTGTTTCGTTACACACACACACACACATACACACATACATACAACAGGCTTAGTGTCTAATCGACATGTGCCTAGGACAAAATGGTAACTAACATACCCCTGCACTCACTCTTCAAACCAGAAATACGGTCAATAAACACACTCCTGGAAGGCTAACCTGTTGTATTTTCCCTTATATTACAAGTTCCACAAGTCCCTCATCCCATAGTCACGATAACTCGCCTGAAATTCTATCTCCCACCTCCCCCCATACACCTCCCTGTTATGACACTTTGACCTATAAAACGCCACCGCCAAAGCCTTCTTCCTTTCATGTGCTCCCACTTCTCTCATAGCCCAGGAAACATAAATAAAATCAATGACCAAATATATCACCACATTTTGTACCTGCCTTTCCACACCCCCACATCTAAACTTAATGCCCGCAATACTGACAACCCCCCACCATACGTATCACCTGCTCGAACCATTCCCTCACCACTCCAAGACGTTCACAAAAGTAGATTGCATGAAAAGCAGAATCTTCCCCTCCACACTCCCTGCACATCCACTCCTCTGCAGTCTTCTATTAAACACAACCCCAGACGGTAAAATCCCATGTAAAAATTTGAACATAACCTCACAAATTGCCTCACAAAACTGTAAATTCCATCCCCCACCACCGCCCTAGATCCTGATGCACCCTTTCTAACCCCCCCTTACCTCCCTCCCACCTAAACCTACATTTTACTCATCAATCGTCTTTCAAAGGGTATAATGCCTAAACCACCCTGACTAAGTGGACTCGACACCACCACTCTACTGAGTCAGTCACAACTGGAACCCCACAAAAACCTGAAAACCCTACTCAACAAACTCCGGACATCACCCTGCATCAGAGGGTACATTGCAGCAACATGTTACACCTTACTGTAAAGGAGCTCATTAATGACAACTGCCCTCTGATGCAATGTGAGATGTGTTGGTCACAAGCCCATCAGATGCCCTATTACACGATCAACCACCCATCTTGAATTAATCTCTCACACTTCCCTCGCATGTCTCATATAGTCTATCACACAGATCATGACCCTATCCACCATTTGCCACCCCCCCCCCCTCCCACATAACCTCCCAACCCAATCCCCTATCTCCAAAAACTTTGATTTACCCACATTAATTTCCAACCCTGTTGCTTTCCTAAACACACACACTAGCCTCCCGACCCTTCACAAACCCTCACCTCCCCCTTACTAAAACGTCGTATCATCTACATACCCCACTATACCTAGACACCCGATACTATCCACCTGTTGCACGCCCTCCTGCACACCCTCCCACACCGCTCGATAAAAAGGGTCCTGTAAGCATGCGAAAACATCTGCGACAGTGGGCAACCCTGCTTTAAACCCCTACCCATTGCCACAATGCTGCCCAACCTCCCATTAATTTGCACCCATACACACGCCTCGCAGTACAACGAACATGCCCATGACACTACCTCTGCCCTGAACCCCTGCCACCTCATAAACCTCCACAACATGTCTCTCTCCACACTATCATAAGCCACCCTACAGTCTAATGCTAACACCCCACCTACCCTCTCTGCCTGCCTGTACTCTATAAACTCCCATATTAACCCATGCCCCTCATACATAGTTCTGCCCAGTATGCCATATTGGCCCTCATCAATTACTTTATGAATTACATTTTTCATCCTGTTACCCAAAATTTTTGCAAACAGTTTGTAATCACTGCACATCAGTGATATCACCCTATAATCCTTCACAGTTGATTGCTGATCCCCTTTCGGCACCAACACTACAACTGCCATTCGTTGTGATTATCCTAACACCCCCCTTTTCATCACGTTTAATAACCTAACTAAAAACTCTTTCAACACTCCCCAGTGTGACATAAAACTCACTTGGCAAATTATCGATTCCTGGTGCCTTACCCTTACACACATCAACACATCCTATACCTCAGACTCTGTTATAGGGCCCCTAAAGCTATCCTATCCTTTTCCTCTAGCACGCATTTCATTCCACCCCCACATACTGTATGGCCTCTTCATCAGCCCCCGTACTTCTCATGTATGACTTAAACCATGCATCAACATACCCACCTATGCCCTCTGTCGATACAAGGACCTGATCCTCCCTATACCCCTCCAAGCTTTTATGCACACGCAAACCCATCACCTCAGTTGCCTTCCTCCTTTGCGTTTGCCCCAACACACAAGCTGACGGCCGATCTCCCCAAAGAACCTCTTCCAAACCTCCCATCACTTGCACACTATCAAATCACTCATTTTGCAGCACCCTGATATGCTCCTTTAATTCCTCAATTTCCTCCACAGGATATCCCGTCCCCCCCACTCCCATAACAATCCCTAAGCTGTCCTTTGATATTCCCTATTAAACCATATGTCAAACTCTTTTCTTTTCCTCGCACCCTCTTCAAACATAAAACTCCCGGAAATGTGGTTTAGCAACCGTTTCCCACCAATGTACCAAATCCCCCTTCCCCAACACCCCCTCCTATAAAGTCCCCCACAACCTCACAAACAATTCCCTCTCCTCTGGCCCCTAAAGCAACCGTGTATTCAACTTCCAATAACCCTTGTATCTCCTTGCAAGCCCCTCCCATTCTAAGCCCACCATGACCACCCGATGTTCTGAAAAAGCCACGTCCAAAACTCGCACCCACTGCATGTCGACCATATGCAGCACATACAATCTATCCAGTCGTGCCACATACCCTCGATGCACGAAGGTGTGCTTAACCCCCCCTCTGCGGTACCCCCAACATCAATTAACCCCGCCCCATGCAGTAAATCCCCCAAGACCACCAAACAATACCCCATACCTCTCAGCTCTACATCTTTATGACGAAATACACAATTCCAATCTCCCCTATTACTGTAACCTCTGGCAGTGTCCTAAGATAATACACCAAAACCTCCCTCACGAATCTATTTTTTAACCACAAGTCCCCCTCTGCCAGACCATACACACAGACGAAAGCCGCCCGACGAATTCCCCACATCCCTTCAACCCTCACCACTTGTCCCTCCCCCCACTCCTCACAATGCTGCACCAAAAACGGGCTAGTCTCCCTAATCAAGACTGCCACACCACCTTTCAGCCTCAACGATTGCACCATATACACTAAGTATCCTTCAATCTCTAACACACTTCCAGGCTTAAAATTGTGCTCCTGGATGAACACAACATCCACTCCATGGCACACTAATAGGTCATGTACACATACACACTTCCTGGCCATCCTTAAGCCATTTAAGTTAAGAGTTATACTACACTTAAAAGTGATAATGGTGGTTTTCTCTTAGGGACCAAGCCACCCTTCTTCCCCTTTCATCTCTGGCCTCCTGACACCCCCACCCCCTTGAATAGACCTTTCACAGAACCCTGCATCTTAGGGCCACCCGGCCCCTTGGTTGCAATGTCCGCCCATGTCTTCTTCCCAGAGCATTGCCCTGGCATTAAAACATCTGCGTTCGAAAGGGTAGCCGCCCTTTTCTGCGACTCACCAGCAACCTGCATTAAATCCTCAGAAGGACAGACCTGGTGAATGTCCACCTCAATCCTATGAACTCTCATTGTGGTACCAACACTGTCTACCAGTGCACCACCATCCACGGAGTCATCCCCTACTTCCAATCCGAGGGCCAATGGCATGTTCAACACCGCCCCCACATCCTGGGAGTCCAGCAACTCACTCAACACTAAGGCTATGGAGGCCTTCACGTTGCCAGTGACCACTTCCGGTGCCACCCCTCCACCCACAGAGTCAAACTCCAAAGACGGGAATTCCCCCGGAAGTGTGGCATAAGTCTGCTCCAGCAACTCACCCCTCTCCATCTCTATGCTCCACTTCGTAGGCACTGGAGGCTCATCCATGTCCTGTAACCCCGTGTCGCTCCAGTTTTCCCGAGCCTCTCGACGGCATCCATACTCCTGTGGATCCTGTTGCCTATCACATTGTGCCGCCATGTGATCGTATGCAGCACACAGGCGACAGGTCTGACGTTGCCCCACATATGTTATATATACCTGTGTCCGGAAGTCCTCCGAATGAACATACAATGGTATCGGATGACGGAGTGTCATTTTCAAAGTAAAGGATCCTTCCGACAGTCCCTCATACAGCCCATCCGACCACCTGCCCACAGTGGCCATATGCACTGTGCCATATCGTTCAAAGGTAGCCCACATGTCCGTTTCATCAGCCTCAAAAGGCATGTTGCGAATTCAAACCCACGTGTAATACCAGGACACGTCATGGAGTTTCACTGTCACAGCTGAGTTGACCGGTATGCTGATGTCTTGGTACTTTGCCACTACCTGTTCATATACTCTGGTTGATCAGAATTTCACAAAGATCTGTAACACACCGTTCATTGCTACACCACACAGATCCTTGTGAGCAATTTCATAAGTATCTCTTATGATGGCCGGTAGAAGCATGTGCATAGATGGTCCCATCACAGATCCACGAATAAACTGTATACAGACTGTATTCACTCGCCGTCTGTCAGCCTGTGCCATTTTGTGTTTACGAAAATCTGCCTCCAGGGAACACCAGAGGGCAGACGCAGCGCACAATCTCTCAGCTCGGGAGTTGAGAGGTGAATGAATCTTTGCAGAGTTGTCCTAATGTAAATTTTAGTGACAGGCTTATAATCATTCACTCATTGAATGATTATAAGCAGACTGAAATATCAAATATATGCAGACTGAAATATCAAATATGTTCAATTTTACATGAATAAAACTTTTTTAATCATTCGTTAATTTGTGATCGCCTGCATGTAACGTCTCAGTTGTACATCTGGATGGTTATACACGTAGAGGTGTTTGTCTCTTAGTGTCTGGATGGTTATACACTAAGGTGATTGTCTCGGTGTTTGAGGTTCTTTAACCAGAGGTTTGGTAAGTGTGTGTGTGTGTGTGTTTGTGTGTGTGTGTGTGTGCGTATGTATGTGTGTGTGTGTGCGTATGTATGTGTGTGTGTGTGCGTATGTATGTGTGTGTGTGTATGTGTGTGTGTATTTGTGTGTGTGTGTGTGTGTGTGTTAAGCATAATAATCAGATAAATGTGTATATCACACCACCCCTCAGAGACACTTACCTGGAGTATGCCTGGAGAGAGTTTTGGGGGTCAACGCCCCCGCAGCCCGGTCTGAAACCAGGTCTCGTGGTGGATCAGGACCTGATCAACCAGGCTGTTACTGCTAGCTGCACGTAAACTGAAGTAAGAACCACAGCCTGGCTGGTCAGGTACTGACAGTCAGGGGTCTATTGGTAATCCCCCTTATGTATGCTGGGAGGCAGTCGAACAGTCCTGGGCCCCTGACACTTACTGTGTTATCTCTCAGTGTACTCGTGGAGCCCCTGCTTTTCATTGGGGAAATGTTGCATCGCCTGACGAGTCTTTTGCTTTCACAGGGAGTGATTTTCGTGTGCAAGTTTGGTACTAATCCCCATAGGATTTTCAAGTGTACATTATCATGCATCTTTCTCGTCTGCGTTCCAGGGAATACAAATCAAAGGACTTCAACCGTTCTCAGTAATTTAGATGCTTTATCGTACTTATGTGTGCCATGAAAGTTCTTTGTACACTCTCCAGGTCAGCAGTGTCTCCAGCCTTGAAGGGGGCAGTTAGTGAACAGCAATATTCCAGCCTAGAGAGAACAAGCGATTTGAAAAGAATCATCATGGGCTTGGCATCCCTAGTTTTGAAATTTCTCATTATCCATCCTATCATTTTTCTAGCAGATGAGGTAGATACATTGTTGGGGTCTTTGAAGGTGAGATCTTCTGACATTATCACTCACAGGTTCTTCACATTAGTTTTTCGCTCTATTGTGTGGTTAGAATTTGTTGTATACCCTGATACAGTTTCAAATTCCTGAAGTTTTCCATATCTGAGTAGTTGAAATTTCTCTTCAATGAACTTCATGTTGTTGTGGAGGGACTGGTTAGATAAGTACACTTTCCTGCATGATAATAAACATATAACAATCTTTTAACAGCATGATTTCTAGCAGCTGCTCCCTGGAAATACCTTCGGGTTGCTGTAGCAGTGTCCACATAGGCTGTTGAATAGTGAGTTAGATATTACAATTTGCCCCAAAGGAGTGTATATCTAGCATTTCACAATTATCTGAAATGCGTAATGGTACTCACTAGGTTTTTGTGGATGGTTTGCCAATAATGGTCTCTAAGAAGGGCAATATTCTTCTCACATTAACCTCAACACTGCAGTGTCTTGGAGCAAATGAAAGGAGAATAAAACCTGCCTGACTCATAGCTGGAGTCCTGTGTCGTTGGTGTTGACACGACGCCGATATCAGTGTCTTGATAGAAGACTGACAAAGTGTCTCAGGGAATGTTGCACTAATATTCGCCACAAACGTCGGGAAAGTTCGTTGCAATCACTCAAGTACTGGTTGCACACTAAGTCATTTAGTACCATCATTTGTTCATAGTTTCGTGGAATTATCCACAACAGGGAGAACACGGAGCCGCAATAAACACTATGTGACTAGTTCACCGTGAATTTCTTGACTCGTATAAGGGAACTAGTATAATTTTCTTAGTTTCCTGAGATTGTCAGTATGAACAAGAGTCAAGAATGCACTGGTCACTACTGTCCCTTTGTCTTTTAATGATAGGACGGCAGTGCCTTCGTGACACACATGCCTCATCCGCTTCTTGAAGCAATCTGAGCCCTCGCCGCCCTCGTTCACTCCTCGATTGTCTTACGCACAAAGGAAATTGCTGACTTCAGCTTTATATACATTCGTTGCTAGTCTGTGCAACAGTATTTAACATAAGATGGTAGGTTTCTTGTTATTTAGCTGTAGGCTAGAAGTCATAATGTCCCTGACTTGTAGACCAAGTGGGGTGCAAGTTTCCTCTTAAATTTTCTGCTATGAGGAAAAGAGTAATTACTCATGTTTAACCTCATTGTGTAGTTGATCAGAAATTCTAGCAAGGAGAGGACGTGCCTGGAGACGCTATGGTACATACATCTGTTCTTAATAAAAGACGTTGTGCGAGGAAGTCATAGTCCACTAGCCCTTTGTGAGAAGTCTAAGTGCCTCAGAGGGCTGAGAGGGTTGAAAGATACCCCCACTTTACTGAAGATTTTTCTCCACATTGTTTTCTGTGGGTCATTTAAAGATTTGGTTGATGTCCGCTTGTAGTCTTGTGATGTCTTGGATGGAAGACACTGTCATGGCAGTTCGAGTGTTATGCGCACTTGTGTGCATATGTATACATGTGCATGGCAGTGAATTAGTGGTAGGTATATTTTGTAATTACCAGTTTTTTTTCCTTGGTGTATATTATGCTGAAAACGTTATGTGGTTATAACTATGACTGTAATTTTTAAATTTTTAAAGCGGAAGGTCTCGATCAAATGACCGAAAGTTCCAGCGGCGAGTCATCAGATGACAAGACCCTTGTCCTGTCTCCTGACGAACCTTACCTACCTCATATTATGCTGAGAGTTTACTTTGACCCTTATTTCAGAGATCAAAGCACTTTTGAAGGGTGGTGGGAAGGTGACACGCAACTTTAATGACCTTTCTCCCCGTATAGTAGATGGGCTTTTAAACCCAATGAACCAACCATGTGGATGACTTGGGATGCGTAATGCACACGAGCACTGAGACAAAGACGCAACGAGCTGAACAAACTCTCACTAGAAGAAACATCTCGCGTTGTTCCAATAATGGCTTGTTTAGCAACTTTATCTGAGTACAACTAGAGTTGAACCTGTACAAAAGAATAGTTCTGACATCTTTAATAAGGATGACCCAGAATGGTCCAGGATAGCCCAGGATCGTTCAGGATGGCTCAGGATGGTACAGAATGGGCTAGGATGGTAGAGTAATCCGACAATATCTAAATATGACACAACCCGAGTTATGAAACGTCTTCAAAACAAAATACCATAATCTGCATTGTGTCTTCATTTACAGTGTTGGTATCAGCACTTGCTCGGGGGACTCCTGATTAAATTCTTGTCAATGTAGCTTTATCCTTTCATAGACTAGCTTAAGTGGGCAAGGACATGGTGGGGAGTGACTTTCATGTGACGAGGGCGATTATTGCAGCCTACATATATAAATTTACATGCTCTAGAATAAGCCAGTGTGGTCACACACTGGCAGTGCTGACTGTGGAGACAGACACTACTACCTACTGCACGTAGGAGATACAAGCTTATAACGACGTTTCGGTCCAACTTGAACCATTTACAAGTCGCACTAACAAACGAAGGTGAGAGAGCCACTATATATAGGAGAGGGAGACAGGGACGGGATAAAGTGAGGAAGATAGAAGTGGAGAAGTAGTGGTAGAGGTAATGCTGGTAGTGGAAGTAGTAGTAATCGTAGTAGTGGTAGTAGGACCTTGGAGTTAGCATGATACCGAGCATGTCTCCAAATACTTGACTCGCGAACGTAACGAAGATTAACTTTTGGGAATTTCGAAAGTTACTTATTATCTTATATACGTCACATGTCAGGTTCATCACAGAATATGAAGCGCCGCTATAATAAACGTACAAGTTATCAAACGTCCACAAACGTGAGAAAGCGCAAAGCTCCACAACGAGCTAGAGGTGTTTTAGAGCAAAGGAAATAACACATGTTGCGAGACTATAATAACCGAATCTGATGACGTTAAAGGATGGAAGGACCAGGGAAAACATACAACATACAAAATGCTCAGAGAATATGATAGCGTGAACAGGTAAAAACCGATCGATATACAGGAAACATAAACAAGGGCGCACAGGTGGAAGTTAAGACAGATGAGTCACGAGGATGCCAGATAATACTGAGCCTCAGGGTGGTAAGAAAGTGTAATGACCTTGATGAAAAAGTAGGCAATATAAACTCTAAGTTGTTTTAAGAATAGGTATGATAGTACCACGATGGTAGGAGTAGATGAATCAGGTTACAGCATCTTAGGAGGGAGGTGCCAGGAGCTGAGTACAGCTAAGTGTGTTGTCTCCCAGCATTGACTTACATAGCAGTGCTCAGTCATATCTTTGTTGTTATGAGACTAATCCCACTGACAGTGTCTTATATCACTGATGTGATGTATACTGTCTACTTAACACAGTCTTATATGACTGTTGTGATAACATAAGAACATAAGAAAGAAGGAACACTGCAGCAGGCCTACTGGCCCATGCGAGGCAGGTCCAATTCTCCCACCGACTTAAGCCTGACCTAGTCAGGCTTAAGTCCCTTAAGTCGAATGTGACTGACCTAGTCAGGTTAGTCACATTCACTATAGGGAGGAGTACGGCATCTGACCTAGTAGCACAAGCTAGTCAGGTCCAACTCACACCCACCCACACCCACTCATGTATTTATCCAACCTATTTTTAAAACTACACAACGTCTTAGCTTCTATGACGGTACTCGGGAGTTTGTTCCACTCATCCACAATTCTATTACCAAACCAGTGCTTTCCTATATCCTTACTGAATCTGATTTTTTCCAATTTAAAACCATTGCTGCGAGTCCTGTCAATGCTAGATATTTTTAGCACGCTATTTACATCCCCTTTATTAATTCCTGTTTTCCATTTATACACCTCAATCATATCCCCCCTAATTCTACGCCTTTCTAGAGAGTGCAGATTCAGGGCCCTTAGTCTATCCTCATAGGGAAGATTTCTGATACATGGGATCAGCTTTGTCATCCTCCTTTGTACGTTTTCCAGAGCATTTATATCCATTCTGTAATACGGTGACCAAAACTGTGTAGCATAATCTAAATGAGGCCTAACAAAGGATATATAGAGTTGAAGAACAACCTGAGGACTTCTATTATTTATAGTTCTTGATATGAAGCCAAGGATTCTGTTCACTTTATTGCGAACACTTATGCACTGTTGTCTTGGCTTCAGATTACTGCTAACCAGAACTCCTAAATCCTTTTTGCAATCAGTCTACCTGGAGAGAATTCCAGGGGTCAACGCCCCCGCGGCCCGGTCCGTGACCAGGCCTCTTGTTGGACCAGAGCCTGATCAACCAGGCTGTTACTGCTGGCCGCACGCAGTCCAACGTACGAACCACAGCCCGGCTGATCAGGTACCGACTTGAGGTGCCTGTCCAGTGCCTGCTTGAAGACAGCCAGGGGCTTGTTGGTAATCCCCCTGATGTATGCTGGGAGGCAGTTGAACAATCTTGGGCCCCTCACACTTATTGTGTTGTCCCTCAACGTGCTAGTGGCACCCCTGCTCTTCATTGGGGGAATGTTACATCGCCTGCCGAGTCTTTTGCTTTCGTAGGGAGTGATTTTTGTGTGCAAGTTTGGTACTAAGCCCTCGAGAATTTTCCATGTGTATATAATAATGTATCTCTCCCGCCTGCGTTCTAGAGAGTACAGGTTTAGGAACTTCAAGCGTTCCCAGTAGTTGAGGTGGTTTATCGCACTTATGCGTGCCGTGAAGGTTCTCTGCACATTTTCAAGGTCAGTAATTTCACCCGCCTTGAAAGGTGCAGTTAGTGTGCAGCAATATTCCAGCCTAGATAGAACAAGCGATCTGTAAAGTGTCAACATGGGCTTGGCATCCCTGGTTTTGAAGGTTCTCATTATCCATCCTGTCATTTTTCGAGCAGATGCAATTGCTACATTGTTATGGTCCTTGAAGGTGAGATCCTCTGACATGAACACTCCCAGGTCTTTGACATTAGTTTTTCGCTCTATTGTGTGGTTGGAATTAGTTTTGTACTCCGATGAGATTTTAATTTCTTCACGTTTTCCGTATCTGAGTAATTGAAATTTCTCATCATTGAACTTCATATTATTTTCTGCAGCCCATTTAAAGATTTGGTTTATGTCTGCTTGGAGTCTTGCAGTGTCTTCAACGGTGGACACTGTCATACAGATTCGGGTGTCATCTGCAAAGGAAGACACAGCACTGTGGCTTATATCCCTGTCAATGTCTGATATGAGGATGAGGAATAGGATGGGAGCAAGTACTGTGCCTTGTGGAACAGAGCTTTTCACAGTAGCTGCCTCAGACTTTACTCTGTTGACTACTACTCTTTGTGTTCTATGTGTTAGGGAAATTATAAATCCATCTACCAACTTTTCCTGTTATTCCTTTATCACGCATTTTGTGTGCTATTACACCATGGTCACACTTGTCAAAGGCTTTTGCAAAATCTGTGTATATAACATCTGCATTCTGTTTATCTTCTAGAGCATCCAGGACCTTGTCGTAGTGGTCCAGTAGTTGGGACAGACAGGAGCGGCCTGCTCTAAACCCATGCTGTCCTGGGTTGTGCAATTGATGGGTATCAAGATGGGTGGCGATCTTGCTTCTTAGAACCCTTTCAAAGATTTTTATGATATGGGACGTTAGCGCAATTGGTCTGTAGTTCTTTGCTATTGCTTTACTGCCCCTTTGTGGAGCGGGGCTATGTCTGTTGTTTTTAGTAGCTGCGGACGATCCCAGTGTCCATGCTCCTCTCCATAGGATGTTAAAAGCATGTGATAGGGGCTTCTTGCAGTTCTTGATGAACACGGAGTTCCATGAGTCTGGGCCTGGAGCGGAGTGCATGGGCATGTCATTTATTGCCTTTTCAAAGTCATTTGGCGTAGTGATGATGTCAGAAAGGCATGCGTCTGTCAAGTTCTGTGGCACTCTCATGAAAAAATCATTTAGGTTTTCGATTTTCAGTCTGGTTACTGGCTCGCTAAAGACTGAGTCATACTGGGATTTAAGTAACTCACTCATTTCCTTGCTGTCATCTGTGTAGGACCCATCCACTGGATCTCTTGCGGGACTCCCCTGCTACCTCCATGACCTCGCCTGATTCCTCACCACTCAAATCCGACATGCCCCTATGTACCTCTGCCTCAACCACACACACCTGCACCTGATCATCCATACCATCACCTGCCTCCTTACTTACACGCCCATTCAGCACTTCACCCGGCCTTGCCATCAACTCCGGGAAGTTACCCTCCACATAGTCAGCTGCCACCGGCGCCGGGCTATCAAGCATCCTCTGCAAATCATCCATGAGAGGTCCTGATAAGTTGACCAATACATCATCCACCCCCTGCACCTCACGATCCAGGGAGCCATGGTCCTCATCCGGCTGCGTCACTGGTGGTAGAGATACTACCACCACTGCTTCTTCCTCCACGACATCACTCCACTTGCCAGTACTAATCTACTCACTCTTAGATGCCGGCTCCTCTTGTTCCTGCATCGCGGCACCATGTTGACGCTGGGTGGGTGGCCCCTGTCGGTCACACGCCATAGCCATATGTCCCGGCTGCCCACATAGCCTACACATTCACACCTGCCCAACGTACGTAACGTAGACTTGCGTACGGAAATCCGGCATGAGAACATACGATGGTATTGGTCTCCTCAATGTCATCTTGAGACTGAACGACCCTTCCGGCATTCCAGCATAGGCCCCCCTGGGCCCACCTCCCGACATTAGCAGCATGTATCACACCATATGCCTGAAAGACCCTCTTCACATCAACTGCATCAGCCTCAAAAGGTAAATTACGTATTCTTATCCAAGTATACATTGCCGAAACGTCCCGTAACCTCACCTCCAAGCCTTCAAAAATGACCATTCGCTTTTCGTGGTAAGCGTCAACCACTCGTTTGTATGCTCCACTGGTCACAAATTTCACAAATACCCTAGTGGCTCCATTTAGCGATACACCATATAAATCCTCGGTGGGTATTCCATAAGCGTCTCAAAGAATGGCAGGCAATAATACGTCTGCATTAGATGGGTAGATAGCTCCAACCAGCACCTCAATACACACAGTGTTCATCCGCCTCTGGTACGTTGCCGTCATTTTGAAACTAAAGGTTGTGTCCACTGTCCACCAGAGACCCTTGTCAGCACACCTGCTCACAACCAAGGTCGGGCAGTGAATGTTTCGAGATTTCATTGAGCAATGGCAGGGGGTGGGGGAAGTTTTAGCCATAGATTGGAGGGCTGCTTACGATAGTGTGGAGAGGGAGGTGTTGTGAAGTATCATGTGCTGGCAGGGGTTTGGATCAGACATAGTGGACTGGGCACTGACTTTATATAGAGATGTGAAGGCGTGTGTGCAGGTTAATGGGAGGGTGGGCACAAGAGTGGGTATGGACCGAGGTTTACTGCAAGGGTGTCCTTTATCGCAGATTCTGTTTGCCTGTTTACAGGATCCCTTTTATAGAGTGATTGGAGTATGTGTGGGGGTGGCCTCATGGAGGGGGGCTGGCATTGTAGGGTATGTGAATGATACAACGGTGTTGGTGGGTAGAGCGGAGGAGTTAAGGGGTATAAGTGCCATTATTAGAGTGTGCAGTAAAGCAATAGGTTTGAGCATAAATGTGAAAAAGTCGAAGTTGATGGAAGTGGGGAATTGGGTGGGGGAGGTAGGTGGATATAGGGGGTAGTGGCCTGTGGTATGGCAGGTGAATATTTGTGGAGTCTCTTATACAAGGGATATGTGAGGCGAGGGAGGCTAATTCAGGGAGGGTTTTGAAGATTGTCCTGGGATGCTTGGGGGAGGGTTGCAGTCACAATTACTCACGCTACAACAGCGGGCGGTGGTTGCTAATGTACTGCTCTACAGAAAGGTATGGCATGTGGCAGCTGTCTACCCATTGTTGCAGTGTGATGTGAGTTGTTTGCAAAGTAAGATTCTAAGGTTCATATGAGGTTTGGGCTGTGAGTGGCTTAAACATGATGTGGTGATGTTGGCCCCTCGATTAGGGAGATTGGGAATCATTTCTCTGGAGCGGAGGGTGAGGAGCCTGTATGTTAAACGCAGTTCTTTTGAGGTTAGGGGGTCAGGGTGGGGGTAGGATTGGGGTGGTTTATGAGGATGTTAGGCAGTGGTGTGGAGGTAGAGATCAGAGGGATTGTGAGGCAATGTTGAGGGTTTTAATGCAGGTAAGGGAGCCAAAATCCTTAAGGGTGGGCACACTGGAGAGGGTGGGGGGTGTTGCAAAAGCATAGCGGGGGTGGAGGTTATGCCAATGTATGACTGGCGACAGATTTGGGGTAGTTTTTGGCAAATACGCATAGGGCCGCGAGTAAGGGAAGTGGTTTTTAAATTTTTACAAGGCATTTTGCCATCTATGGTTGTTTTATACAAAAGACAGATAACAGAAAATCCATATTGTGGTAGGTGTGGATCGGAGGAGACTACATATCATGCGATTTATTTTTGCGAGCAGCTGGGTGTGGTTCGGGAATGGTTTTCACGTCTTTTATGGTGGGTGGAGGGGGTGGTTTATCCGTATTGCGGACACTTAGTTTAGAGGTGGGAGGGGTGGATAGGCGGGTGAGGAATCCGGTGTTATATTTGGTTGTAGATTTTGTATATATATCATGGGCGATGTGGGAGGGGGGAGTGGAAGAATGAAAATGGGAGCTTGCAGCGGGTTTCTATAGGACCAAATGTCGGAATAAAGTAATTTTTGGGAACAGGTGGGAGAGAGATTTTTCGGAGGGGTACCGGGCTCTGACTATTAGGGTATTGGGCTTTAAACAGGCTGGACTCCCAGGAAGGGGAGGTAGTTTTTTAGAATGCGCCGCTTGTGTGTGCAAGTGGGGATGTGCCAGTGCACAGCTAGACCTATGGTTAAAGGAGTTTCGTTATGTGTGCATGCAGCGTGGTTCTGGGTTCTGAGTGGTAGGTGGGTCTGAGAAATCAGTGCAAACCCTGGGGTGGCCTTTTGGGAGTTTGATGACACTGCTATAGTGTTTTCCTTTGGAGACCGTTTAATTTTTTTTTTTTTTTTTTTTTTTGCCTTATGGCAGGAGGTATACTTTGTGCTTTAATATGTGTAGATCTATAGTTTTGGTGGATCTAAGATAAAGAAGATGTGTTGTGCGTGAGATGTGTGGATGGCATGAAAGTAGAAAGGAAATAAGTTTTTTTTTAAAGTTAATTTACGGGTTTTGAGTTAAAAAATTTTGAGACATGTTTTTCTGTTATCAGGGACATTGTATATGGTATGTCCCTTGACATGATCTCTTGGCTTATTGTGATGTAGTAAATGTGTTGGGCCATGTGCCATGACGGCACTCATATGCATGTGCCTTTTATGTAATTTTGTCATATGATTGGTGTATTTTGTTACATTATGCATTTGTCATTATTTCATGTAAACTTTGTTTAGTGTTTTTATTAAATTTTGAGCTTCTATTGTTTGTCATTTGATGCATAGTTTTTTTATATTTGCTTATTGGTCACTGTATATAATTGGTAGGATTTAAACACTCCATGTACAATTTTTCAGTTTAGTGATGGGGGTGTACTGTGTGTAGGAACACCTTTGAGGTAGTATCAATGTTTGTTTTGTACGAGGTACTTTAGTATGTGTGGAATGGTGTTTTGCTTTAACGACCAGTAAGCTATATGTTTGTACAATATTTGGAGTTTATATTTCTGTGGCATGTATGTTAGTCCCTGGCCAAATAGGGGTATATTTTTTAGATCTGTTTTCATTTTTCGGGGACATTGTATATTGGTAAATCCCTTGACAAGATCTCTTTGTTTATTGTGAGTTTGTATATGTGCTGAGCCATGTGACATGAGGGTACTGGGGTTTTGATCATGAGGGGTCGGGGTGGGAGGTTCATGTGGGGGGAGTAGGTTGAGTTGTTTGAGTTTGATATCTTTATTATGCACCCCATACCCATCCTGTGGGCGGTAGTCAAAAGATTACAGAGGTACATAATGGGTCCAGGGACTGGACGGAGTAGGTGAATGGGCCTTTTATGTTATTTTGTCTGTCATGTGTCAATGTGTTTTGGTTTAATAGCCTTTTGTCATTATCCATGTAAACTTTATTTAGTGTTCTTTTTGTTTTGAGCTGTTTTTGATAGTTCTTTGATGTGTGGTATTGTTATTTTGATTTACTGGTTCACTGTACATTAGGGAAGGATTCAACAACACCAGGTAAAATTTATGTAGTTTTGCGATGAGGGTGTTCGGCCTTTGCTGTAGTCATAATGTTGTTTTGTACGAGGTACTTTAGTATATGTGGTATGGTGGTTGGTTAATAAGGGCAGTAAGCTATGTTTTTGTGAAAATTTGAGGTTTGTGTCCTGTGGGTATGAGTTTCAAATTATATTTCTGATGTATGTATTTGTAAGTGTTCTGCCTGATGGCGCAATTTTTACTTTTTATATGTAATATTATGTTTTTAAATAAAAAATATAAAATAAAAATTTGTGTGATATTGTTTTTTTGTTGAATGATATATGTACAATGTTTTACGTGTTCTGTGAACACACTATAGATTTTAAATAAAATATAAAAAAAATCTGCAAAGACATTTGTTACTGAAGTTAGTGTGCATGAGCACCAACGATATGTAGTGAATAATTATAAGTATTTAAAGTATCTCAGGAATACACAATTCACTGCATATGTCGACTTATATATATATATATATGTATATATTGTGAGGGGAAAAGCCGTAATATGGGTTATGGTTGTTCAGACAGCCAGGAACCATTAGTGAGTTACAGCCCGCACTTCCATCTAGCGGGCTGGGGTAAAACTCCAGTTCCTGGTTGTCTGAGGTGCTTTAATTTCTACTCCTGGTAGTATTAACCTTACCTGGTGTGGTTTGAGGTTTGTAGAGTCACTTCCCCTCCATTCTTCTCATGATCAGGTAGGGTGATCTACCAGGAGTTTTTCTGTCCGTGGTTCTTGTATTTTCCTGGTTACCAGTAATGTTACTCATTTAACTTTTGGTAACCAGTATATTTTCTTTATCAGCTCTGCTGCTGTCCTGGTCTTCCAGGGTAGACGCAAGATATAAGGGAGCAAGATAATTGTCCATAGGACCAAGTAACATAGTCCGACTACTCGTCGCCCTTTGTGTGGTACTTCAACCAAGTAGTACGGGAGGTGACCAACATGACAGCGTCTGGCAGATGAAGGATCAACACTGTTTGTCTTGACATAGTGAAAGGAGCGATACAACCAGCCACGGCGGCTACTGTCCTTCCAACGATTTTGAGAGATATTTATAACATAGATACTACGGATATTTATGGTGTGGCTCTGAATGAAGTGAATAGAGTTTTTGTTAAGTTGCTGACGGCCAAGGTGTATGAGCAGTTAGTTGATAAGCACCAGGATAAAGTCTACACTGTCAACGCTACTCTGGAGGTAAAGCTGAATGATGTGTCACGTACGTATACCTGGGTATGGGTGAGGAATGTCCCATTTGAGGCAAACCAGGTGGACATAGCCCGGGTCTTCAAAGAGTATGGCATCGTTCATATAGCGAACATAGGAAATTGGAACGAGGGGCCCCTTGAGGGTCTCATGGAGGGCTCATATTCATTGAAGATGTCGCTACAAAAACCCATACCCTCATATGTAGTCATGCCTGAGTTCCGAACCCAGGTATATGTGACATACATGGGCCAAAGACGAATGTGCCACATATGTGGGCTTATGAGCATGTGGCAGCCAATTGCATGAGGAGAGGTGCTCAGCAATCTGACGAGGGACTGAGTGGGTCTCGTATGATGGAGATAAGAAGAGAGAAGACTAGCGATGAACAGGAACAACAACCGAGGAAGTGGAGTGAAATTGGTGAGGGCATGGAGGAGACGTGTCGTACTCTACCACCAGCATCTCGGGAGGAAGGGCAAGGAATGGCTGGAGACATGGAGAGGGCTTTGGAAGTCTGCCTGGATATACCTTTGGAGGCGGTGTTGCAGGGTATCCTTGATGACCCTCTGCCAGAGTTGAGTGTGGTAGATGGTGGTGTTTTGTTGGAGGGCACCAAGGGTGATGACCTGGGGAGTGCCAGTTCGAAGGTACAAGCATTAGTGTGTGAGCAAGTGAGTGTGGAGGTGCATGTGAGTGAATGTGGCGATGTAATGGATGTGGTGGGTGAATCCCGCAAGAGATCAGGTACATTATCTGATAGTGATGACATTTTGACACCAGCACAGAGAACATGCAAGAAGGGAAAAGGGTGGGTTGCAGGAAAAGGAAGGTGCCAGGGGAGGGAAATGTGTAAGCAAGGGAGGAGGCAAGGAAAAAAATGTAGTGCTGCTTCCATAAAGGTCGAAAGGTAAACCCTCACACTTGTTTTCCAGTGCTTAACTATAAATGTAAATGGTTTGAGGGCAGAGGTTAAGAGAACATGGGTTGAGGTGACATTGAGACGTTTTGGTGTGCAAGTGGGGTTTATTCAGGAACATAACTATATGTATGGAAAAGAC
>WNWK01020971.1:0-34856 GCA_009830355.1 Cherax destructor | reverse complement strand
TTCCCCGTCCTTCTTTCCTTATTCCCTTTCCCTTCCCTTTCCCCTTTTTGTGCCAACCTTTCTCCTCCTTCCTTCTCTCCTCCCTCCTACTCATAGACACTGAACCCCAATTATTCCTTTACTCTTCCTCTCTCTCACACACTACACACACACTACACACACACACACACACTCACACACACACACACACACACACACCACTTTCACTCACATACACACATCTCACACTTATTACCCTCTCCTTTCCCCCTTTTTCTGCCAACCTTCTCCTCCTCCTTCCTCTCTCTCCTCCCTCCTACTGAACACTCGAACCACTCAAATGACTACTAACCCTCACCACACACACACACACACACACACACACACACACACACACACACACACACACACACCTCCCTCTCCATCCCACAATTTTTTTTCTCCTACCCTCCCTGTCTCTCAGCCTCCCTCTGTCAACTTCTCTCTCTTCCACCCTATCATTCTCACTCAGCCCTCTTCCATCTCCTCCTCCCCTCTCTCAGCATCTCTCCCACTCACCCTCTCAGTTTCTTTTCCATCCCCTCTCAGACTCTCTCTTCCATCTCCCCTCTCAGCTTACCTTCCACTCTCAGCCTCTTTTCCATCCCCCTCTCAGACTCTCTTCCACTCCCCCCTCCCTCAGCCTCTTTTCCACCCTTGCTCTCAGCCCATCTTCCATCCTCTCTCTCTCCCAGGTACTCCCATCCTCTGTCCCACACGAGTCTCAACATTGTTCTCAAGTGCTCCTCTGCCTCCTCAATACAATCTTCTCTGCACTCATTAATACAGTTTTTTCTTCAAAATTTTGACTTTTAATTGTATTATTGTCAATAAATCCAAAACCGAAGGTAAAGAATTTGATTCTGTCTCTCTTACATCATTTGCAGTTTATGTATCTGAACAAAGCAACACAAATACAGCCAGATATAGAAGACCCTTGACGACAACATGTGATGCCTTTCTCTGTCAAAACTCTTTCACTAGTTTTTCTAGTCTTCACGTTTGTCTACAAGTGTGTCTACATGTATGTAAGCGTCTTGTGTCTCCGTACTCATGTCTGCATCTCGACATGTATGCCTACACACATGTTTGTGTATTTACACATGTTTCTACACCCATGCCTGCATGCTTCTGAAACTGTCTCTACATGTGTAGAGACAGAGTATAAGTACATGTGATTGTTTTGATCGCTCTGGTATCAGTATTCAGCACACAGTCCATTGCTACTCATTCTGTGGGCCGTAACAGAACGATTACAGAGATTAATGAATATAAACCCTGTGAGACACTGTAGTAATTACGCATCTCTTTTGTCTCTTCTTCTCGTGTTATTAGGTGTAGTATCTTTAGTAGTTCTTCGCAGGATATTTATATTAGCTCCGGGACTATTCCCGTAGCAAATCTTTCGATTTTCACTAGAGATCTGACACGATTTCTCGAGTGGGGAGCTCCATACTAGTGCTGTGTTTGCTCTGATAGGTCTGGCATAATTAGTATACTGGGTTCTGATGGACTTTTGGTTGAGGTTCCAGAAAAATAGGTCTGACATAAATAGTACACTTGGTTTTGAAGAACTGTTGGTTGAGGTTCCAGAAGCTAGATCTGGCATAATTAGTATACTGGGTTCTGATGGCCTGTTTGAGGAACCAGTATATTATTCTGAACTTTGCCAGAGACGCTTACGGTGAAGTGGCTACTGGGCTAAATTGTACCTCCGGTGATATGCGTGGAGTTAGGCCTCCCTATTGGTTCTTCATATTTTTTAGAATTGTGCAGCCTATACCCACCCTTAAGTTTTCACAACAATTCTTGTGGTGGGGCTGAAGCCTAATAACCACCTTTCTGACCATTCCTGCAGTCTCTCCAGATCCTCTTGCTGCCTTTCTCTGTCTTCTCTGGTATTCTCCTCATTAGGTTTGCGTCGTTTGCAGAAACACGAAAAAATCTCAAGTATATGCTGTACGTATATCAGGAATCGTACCTGAACAATTCTCATCACGCTCATCCGTGCCTAAACCTCGGATCATCAGTTTTTTCCTTTCAGATATTTGTTGATGAAGTGAATTACATTTCCTGATATCGTTTAATGTTTTTCCAGCTTGCGGAGAAGTCTTGAGTGGGAGACAACGTCAAATACCTTTCTAGAGCTCAGAAATTTACATTCTACGTACCCATTTTCTGTTTATACAGATACCCAGTTGCAGAACTTCACTACGTTTGTGAAACGGGACTTAACTTTTCTAGACCCATGCTGTCTAACGTTAAAGATTTCATGACTAAGTGATTTCAATGGCAAGGGGAAATATGTTGGCACAGGTGATAAAAAAGAATCTGGCCACCTGATCACGAGTGGCTAATACCCACTGGACCACCTTCTATACTTGAATACCGATCCCCCATACTAACCCCCAAAATACGCTCTACTGAAAATCTTTGTCTTCATAAACGGAGTTCATGGGCAAAAAGACAATAGCGTCATCAGGTAACAGAATTATATATTGATAAGTTTATATCGATAAGTTTATATATCGATAAGTTAGCTCAGTGTCAGTCACCTGCTGTAAAGAAATAAGGACTGATTTATTCCTTACCTATTTTTATGGAAATACCGGAGAGCAATGAATAGTTTTTCAGAGGAAGTCACCCACAAGCAATCTTGTCTTGATGTTTACATTAAGTCGTAAAGGGACTTGTCTTCAGCTCACATAAAAATAAGCAACATTGCATAAGATACATAGCATACATTACTTCACTAGTGAATTGGATTTACGAATGAGGATCTACAAGTTGTAAATGGAAAATTCTCCCGACTCATCAGTTTATTTTTGGCCAATACAAATACTTCTTAGGAGTTTGTAATGTCCGATTATTATTATAATCAAATAGAAACGCTAAACCACAGGGGTTATACAGCTGTAATGTCCGAGAAATGATTTTTCGATGAGAAAAAAGATTAAGATGTTAGAACCATCGAAAAATTATTATTAGAAGCAAAAATATAGCCAAGAGAGATTTATGCCCATTTTCCTGAAGGCCATTTTGGATACTCAATGCTGTATTGTGATATTACTCAAATCCTGTATCAGGGTCAGCAAAGAATATACTAACAATTCAGGTTCGATCCTGTCGTTGCTGGACTAAAACTTTGCTAAGTCACATTGTTCTTGCTGTCACCAGTTAGCTTAGTAGTGTGTGTGTGTGTGTGTGTGTGTGTGTGTGTGTGTGTGTGTGTGTGTGTGTGTGTGTGTGTGTGTGTGTACGCACATTTGCTTATTTGATAGTATGTGTGAGCTTGTGAACAGATCGCTTATCACTAAGACCAATGAAACAAGCAAGCAAATGTAATTATTATATAATGATTATCTGGGGCTTGAGTAAGGCTCAGCTATTTTCGTGATTACACAAGTGCTACAGTCTGAATGAATGAGATATGGGTTATAACTTAATTATATTGTGATTTACAAAATAATCATAGAAAAATCTTCGTTCATTACAAAATAAATTACAGTTTTAATTCAAACAGGAAAATTAATATATTTATATATATATATATATATAATATATATATATATATATATATATATATATATATATATATATATATATATATATATATATATATATATATATACCACCCAGGGAGGTACTACCTGTCCTGCCTAAGTGAGTGTAAAACAAAGCATGTATTTGTTTTACATGATGGTAGGATTGCTGGTGTATATTTTCTGTCTCATAAACATGCAAGATTTCAGGTACGTCTTCCTACTTCTACTTACACTTAGGTCACGCTACGCAAACATGTACACGTTTATGTATACACACTCATCTGAGTTTTCTTTGATTTTTCTTAATAGTTATTGTTCTTATTGCTTTTCCTTTCATATCCATGGGGAAGTGGAATAAGAATCTTTCCTCCGTAAGCCATGCGTGTTGTAAAAGTCAACTAAAATGCCGGGAACAATGGGCTAGTAACCCTTTTCCTGTATAGCTTACTAAAAGAAAAAGAAGACAACCGTCAAAGTGGGATGTTTGAATGTGTGTGATGTTGTGCAAATGATAAGAAAGAGATGATTGTAGATGTTATGAATGAAAAGACGCTGGATGTCCTGGCTTTAAGTGAGACAAAGCTGAAGGGGGTAGGAGAGTTTCAGTGGGGAGAAATAAATGGGATTAGATCAGGGGTTTCAAATAGAGTTAGAGCTAAAGAAGGAGTGGCAATAATGTTGAATAATCAGTTAGGACAGGTAAAGAGGGAATATAAATGTATAAATTCAAGGATTATGTTGAGTAAAATAAAGGTTGGATGTGAAAAGTGGGTTATAGTAAGTGTTTATGCACCTGGAGAAGAGAGAAGTGTAGAGGAGAGAGATTTTGGGAAATGTTGAGTGTGTGGGGAGTTTTGAACCAAGTGAGAGAGTAATTGTGGTTGGGGATCTTAATGCTAAAGTGGGTAAAAATGTTGTGGAGGGAGTAGTAGGTAAATTTGGGGTGCCAGGGGTAAATGTAAATGGGGAACCATTAATTGAGCTATGAAAAAGAGGATAAATAAATATACAAGGTATGATATAGCACGTAAGGAAAGTAGTTTGTTGGATTATGTATTGGTGGATAAAAGGTTGATGGGTAGGCTTCAGGATGTACATGTTTATAGAGGGGCAACGGATATATCGGATCATTATTTGGTTGTAGCTACAGTTAGAGTAAAAGGTAGATGGGACAAAAAGAAAATGGCAACAGCAAGTAAGAGAGAGGTAAAAGTGTATAAACTAAGGGAGGAGGAAGTTAGAATGAGATATAAGCAACTATTGGCAGAAAGGTGGGCTAGTGCAAGTATGAGAAGTGGGGGGGGGGGGTGGTGAAGAATTTGGGGGATAGTTATAAAAATGCAGTATTAGAATGTGGGACAGAAGTTTGTGGCTATAGGAGGGTGGGTGCAGGAGGAAAGAGGAATGAGTGGTGGAATGAAGAAGTAAAGGGTGTGATAAAAGAGAAAAAGGTAGCTTATGAGAAGTTTTTACAAAACAGAAGTGTTAATAGAAGAGCAGAGTATATGGAGAGTAAAAGAAAGGTGAAGAGACTGGTGAGAGAGTGCAAAAGAAGAGCGGATGAAAGAATGGGAGAGACTCTGTCAAGAAATTTTTCTGAAAACAAGAAAATTTTTTGGAGTGAGATAAACAAGGTAAGAAAACCTAGGGAACGAATGGATTTGTCAGTTAAAAACAGAGTAGGGGAGTTAGTAGATGGGGAGCTGGAGGTATTGGGTAGATGGCGGGAATATTTTGAAGAACTTTTAAATGTCGATGAAAAAAGGGAGGCGGTAATTTCATGTACTGGCCAGGGAGGTACAACATCGTTTAGGAGTGAAGAAGAGCAGGATGTGAGTGTGGGGGAGGTGCGTGAGGCATTACGTAGAATGAAAGGGGGTAAAGCAGCTGGAACTGACGGGATCATGACAGAAATGTTAAAAGCAGGGTGGGGGATATAGTGCTGGAGTGGTTGGTATTTTTGTTTAATAAATGTATGAAAGAGGGGAAGGTACCTAGGGAGTGGCAGAGAGCATGTATAGTTCCTTTATATAAAGGGAAGGGGGATAAAAGAGAGTGTAAAAATTATAGGGGAATAAGTTTACTGAGTATACCTGGTAAAGTGTATGGCAGGGTTATTATTGAAAAAATTAGAGGTAAGACAGAGTAGGATTGCAGATGAGCAAGGAGGCTTTAGAGTGGGTAGGGGATGTGTAGATCAAGTGTTTACAGTGAAGCATATATGTGAACAGTATTTAGATAAAGGTAGAGAAGTTTTCATTGCATTTATGGATTTAGAAAAGGCATATGATAGAATAGATAGGGGAGAATGGGCAAACGTTGCAAGTGTATGAAATAGGTAGTATGTTACTGAAGGCTGTAAAGAGTTTTTATGAGTATAGTGAGGCTCAGGTTAGGGTGTGTAGAGAGAGAGAGGGAGATTACTTCCCGGTAAAAGTAGGTCTTAGACAGGGATGTGTAATGTCACCATGGTTGTTTAATATATTTATAGATGGGGTTGTAAAAGAAGTAAATGCTAGGGTGTTGGGGAGAGGGGTGGGATTAAATTATGGGGAATTAATGCAAAATGGGAGTTGACACAGTTACTTTTTGCTGATGATACTGTGCTTATGGGAGATTCTAAAGAAAAGTTGCAAAGGTTAGTGGACGAGTTTGGGAGAGTGTGTAAAGGTAGAAAGTTGAAAGTGAACATAGATAAGAGTAAGGTGATGAAAGTATCAAACGATTTAAATAAAGAAAAATTGGATATCACATTGGAGAGAGGGATTATAGAAGAAATAAATGTTTTCAGATATTTGGGAGTTGACGTGTCAGCGGATGGGTTTATGAAGGATGAGGTTAACCATAGAATTGATGAAGGAAAAAAGGTGAGTGGTGCGTTGAGGTATCTGTGGAGACAAAAACGTTATCCATGGAGGCAAAGAAGGGAATGCACGAAAGTATAGTGGTACCAACACTCTTATATGGGTGTGAAGCATGGGTTGCAAATGCTGCGCGAGGAGGAGGCTGAGGCAGTGGAGATGTCCTGTCTAAGGGCAATGTGTGTGTAAATATTATGCAGAAAATTCGGAATGTGGAAATTAGGAAGGTGTGGAGTTACTAAAAGTATTTGTCAGAGGGCTGAAGAGGGGTTGTTGAGGTGGTTTGGTCATTTAGAGAGAATGGATCAAAGTAGAATGACTTGGAGAGCGTATAAATCTGAATTGGAAGGAAGGCGGGGAAGGGGTCGTCCTAGAAAAGGTTGGAGGGAGGAGGTAAAGGAGGTTTTGTGGGCGAGGGGCTTGGACTTCCACAAGCATGTGTGAGCGTGTTAGATAGGAGTGAATGGAGACGAATGGTTTTGGGACATGACTCTGTTGGAGTGTGAGCAGGGTAACTTTTGTGAAGGGATTCAGGGAAACCAGTTAATTGATTTAGTTGGACTTGAGTCCTGGAAATGGGAAGTACAATGCCTGCACTTTAAAGAAGGGGTCTGGGATAGTGACAGCTGGGAGGGACTATTCTCAGCTGTCGTATCTGAGCGCCTCTGCAAAGACAGTGATTATGTATGAGTGTGGTGAAAGTGTTGAATGATGATGAAAGTATTTTCTTTTGGGGAATTTCTTTCTTTTGGGTCACCCTGCCTCGGTGGGAGACGGCCTGAATTTTATATATATATATATATATATATATATATATATATATATATATATATATATATATATATATATATATATATATATATATATATATTTTTTTGTGTGTGTTTGTGTGTGTGTGTGTGTGTGTGTGTGTGTGTGTGTGTGTGTGCGTGTATATACGTATATTTCCGTTTCGCTTGTACAACAGACTTCTTCAGTCGAGTACAGACGAATATTAAACTGGAAACAACATGTGAAGTTTTGAGGTGATCAGTTCTCATTCTTGATAGATGGTTGCCAGTTGATAGATGGCTGCAATCAAGTCTAGGGTATTGTTCACCTCAAAACTACTGCTGTCTCCGGTGTTGTCTTCGCCTGTATTCCACAGTAAAAGCTTGTTGTGTAGCTTTGCGTTATGGATACTTAAATTATTTTATTAGATTTGAATCCTCTTGAGTGCACGATAAGCCATTAAAAGTGTGTTTTCTAGGTTACCAACCATCAATATTGCTTTAATCCCTAAAGAAAATATTAAAATAATCACCCAGTGTATATAAACTAAGAAATACACACATCTCAATTTATATTCACTGAAAGATACACACCTCTCGCTGTATATTCACTTAGACACACACACACAACTGTAATTGCATATACTCTGAGATTGAGACACCTCTCATTGTGTATACCTCTGCTTAGGAACATCATTAAGCTTAATTCACTTATAATTTTCGTATGTAAATTAGGCAAAGTTATATCGACATGAAAATCATGAGAGCTACACAGACTACTGCAGATACTGGACAGAAATGCGGCTGAAGTTGAGTTTATCACACTATATACATGGCTGATGTAAGGGAATAACATGTTCAAACTTTTAAACAAAATCCAACAATGGACAATAACAATACACATGGGAGACAATTTGAATATCTATGTATGTCAAAACGCAGTACGCTGTGTATCTAAAAATGAAAAATCCATTTACAAAATGCAATATCAACGTTGGTTCATGCTACAGAATCAAGAGTACCAGGGCGAGTCAGGTGTAAAAGTATATATGAATTCGCCAGGGTGATCTTCCACGACCAGACACAACAGTAGTGACTCTTTAGTTCAGTCTTTATTTTTTCTTGTTACCTGATCACAATAAAGTGGGGCTCATGAGACTAGTAATGTTCCATACTTTTTTTTTTTTTTGGGGGGTGGATCATTTGAAGTGTGATGTGTATGCATTTAAGGCAAGACAGCTACTGAATAAATGATGCTTAATGCATATTCCCTTTTTATGGGCCATAATATCTTGGCAGGAGCCGGTGGTTTGGACATGTGTTATAAAAAAAAAGACAAAATATAAGCTGATTATCAATTTGCAAGATATGTTGCAACATTTCGTAATATGTTAAATTGAAAACATACGCAGTGCAAGTGTGCATGTGTGGGGGGGAAGAAGGGATTCGAAATGCAGTCCAGAATGGTAGCAAATCCAGCTCTCTACCATTTGGTTACGATGCTTCTAAATGATAAGTTACCAACACAGTACTACTGTCATGTCTGCATCACAGGTGCTTAGTAATTTTCATATCTAATTTAAATGTATGTTGCTTGATACATTTGTATAGTGCTGTAATTCTTCGCCTTGTGTGTTTTGAAACCCTGTCTGACTTCGTCTAACCCTAAGAAATAAAAATTAGGAACTTACTTAGAGCAGTTTCTGTAATTTTTCGTTTGTATCTTTTTGCTATTTATGTGCAATGGTATTTCCGTTTCAGCTGATAGTTATTTTTTATCCTTTGAAATACTGTTGATATTTCTTGTGCACATCTGATATTTCGATCACCCGTGTTTTCCGAGCTCTTAATGTCCGGCCTACGTCATTCTTTTCAGAGTCGTTGAAGGTATTTGGTAGACCCCAGGGGTGACCCAGGAAACTGAATACTACTTGAGTTTCCTGAAGTTGTTTCTGAGTTTGTTAAGATAAAACGTACTAGTGTTATGTTCTTTATCTCTTTTGAATGTTTTGTTTTAAGGATATGCAAATGTAGCTACTACAGGTCTGTATTTTTTTTTTTTTGAAGAGCTGATTTGTAGTAATTATCTTTAGCTATGTTAAAGCCTGTTTGCAGAAACCATTGAAGGGTATCCTATTTGCAGGTATTAAATTTTTATTATTGTTCATTTCCTGGTTGATTTAAGAGTGACTACAGATTAACAGACTTCTACGAAATAGGCTTGATACCGTGATTTTCTTATGTAAAATGGTTACTGAGCAGGCTGTACTCACCTAGTTGTGGTTGTAGGGATCGAGTCATAGCTCCTGGCCCCTGTGTGTGTGTTTGTTTGGTCTGTAAATGGAAAAATTAAGTTTCTTCTTTTCTATCGTGATGAGTGTATCCTGAAAAAGTACACTGCTGTAACTTGACCAATCTACTCCTTAACAAGTACATTCTAGAGTCTCATCCTAAAAAAAAAAAACATGTTGACCGAGGCACCTCACCTTCTACAGTCTATGAAAATTTCTAAGCATTGACAATGAAGTCAGAACAAGCACCTCACATTCTACTTGCAAATGAAAATAACTAAGTACCAGGTTACAAACTCTTCAGCAGCAGATCACCTACTCAGGTGCACACTATAAAAACTATTCTGTTGCAACATGTAACACGACACACGAAAGATAATGGTCTGAAGAACACTGTGAATGTGTGTGTGTGTATGTGCGTGCGTGTGTATGTGTGTGTGTGTGTATGTGTGTGTGTGTGTGTTTGTGTGCGCGCGCGCGTATGGGTGTGTGTCGATTTCAAATTAACGTTTTACACTCCCATGATGAATTTTAATCAATTGATGAGGGGGTTGTTTTTGTGTCATAGTCGGATCAAACATGATTGGTCCATTTGTCGATGAATATTGACTCGTTGTAATGCGGTTGAGTATGAATGCTTGCGCGGTCCATTATTTGCAAACAAAAATGCAACACGCAATTTGTCAGTTGTCGGCCACATGCGACAGGGTACAGCAGGGAATTTCTCTTCTGCCTATTCTATCTGACTCAGGAATTTGTTAGGTTGTCTCTCAGGCGATTTATCCGATTACATTTCCATACATACATAAATATATATATGCTTGCACACGTACATATATACATGCATATAAACATGTGCATTTATACATGCATACCATAACAACATGCAATATATATATATATATATATATATATATATATATATATATATATATATATATATGTCGTGCCGATTAGGTAAAACTTGCGATTTTGGCTTAAATAGCAACGCTCACCTTGCCATATAAGACAAGTGAAAATTTGTGTATGCAATAATTTCGCCAAAATCATTCTGAACATAACGAAAAATTTATTTAATTTTGTTTGTTTATTATTAAATTAATGTTAACGTATCTAAAATATATTTAGTTGGGTTAGCTAAATTAAATTGCGCTTGTTGTAATAAGGTTAGGTAGGTTTTCAAAGTTTCTCTTGGTACAAAATTATAAATTCTTACATTAACATAAATGAAAAAATATATCTTTAAACGTATAAGAGAAAATTTTAGAAAGGACTTAATTTTAGATGAGTTCTTGCTAATTGACCAGTTTTACCTAATGGCACGACATATATATATATATATATATATATATATATATATATATATATATATATATATATATATGCATATATATGCAAAAACAACCACGGGGGGAGTAGAACGATAGCTCTAAGCCTTTCGTGTTGCAATCAACACATCATCAGGAGCTTGCAAAATTGCAGAAAAGAGGAGGATGTACAAGCAAATACGTTCCCAAAGGACGTCTTCACATGTGAAGATGTGTGCAGGTGACTGTTGATAGGTTTACTAATTATATTAAAGGTTACGAGTAGAGTGAATGCAGTTTGTATGTGTGCGTGTGTGCGTGTGTGTGTGTGTGTGTGTGTGTGTGTGTGTGTGCTTATGATGACGTCATCATAGGAATATAAGTTAACATATTTATTAAGTTTCCATCAGCTATAGAACCCTTCTTGCCCGCTTCATTATTCTACGCCTTCGTGAAGAGCAATCAAGTATTCCATCGACACTGTTCTCAGTTCATAGTCATGGCGTCTTGTTACCCCGGCTGATGGTACCAGGAAATATCTTCCCTTCAAAGGAGGTACCTTGATGCTGGTGAAGGAATCTTGATTCAAGGAATAATAGCTGCTCTTCCATATCATGAGTGAAAAATTATTACGTCCCACTCACCGAGATGCTGTATGACGCATACGGATTTACAACTTTCCATTGAATATAATAATAATAATAATGAAGAAGAAATGGAAGAAGAAGAAGAAGAAATGGAAGAGGAGGAGGAAGAAGGAAAAGAAAAAAGAATAGAAAATCTTTTCAGTTTTGTCATACGAGGCTATATTGTACAGTAACTTCTCTTCCTTCCACCAGTGAAGGCGTGTCTATGCGCTCACACAAAAACACAGGTGTGTTGCTCTTTGAAGGATCTGACTCGATAAGTGGCGGGGGAGGGAGGTGGTGTTACCTTCTTATAGTGTGGATGGTGTTCTGTGGTGTTATGATTATTGTGTGTGTGTGTGTGTGTGTACTCACCTAATTGTGGTTGCAGGGGTCGAGACTTAGCGTTTGGCCCCGCCTCTTCACTGACCGCTAGTAGGTCCTCTCCCTGCTCCACGAGCTTTATCATACCTCGTCTTAAAGCTATGTGTGGTTCCTGCCTCCACTACATCACTTGCTAAACTATTCCACTTCCTGACTACTCTATGGCTGAAGAAATGCTTCCTAACATCCCTTTGACTCATCTGAGTCTTCAACTTCCAATTGTGACCCCTTGTTTCTGTGTCCCCTCCTTGGAACATCCTGTCTCTGTGCACCATATCTATTCCACGCAGTATTTTGTATGTCGTTATCATGTGTGTGTGTGTGTGTGTGTGTATGTGGCGCGCTGTTTTTTGTGTGTGCGCGCGCGCGTGCGTGCCTGCGTGTGCGTGTGTGCATGTGTGTGTACGTGTGTGTGTGTGTGTGTACGGGTGTGTGTGTGTGTGTACGGGTGTGTGTGTGTGTACGGGTGTGTGTGTGTGTACTCACCTATTTGTACTCACCTATTTATGGTTGCAGGGGTCGAGACTCAGCTCCTGGCACCGCCTCTTCACTGATCGCTACTAGGGCCTCTCTCTCCCTGCTCCATGAGTTTTATCATACCTCGTCTTGAAGCTATGTATGGTTCCTGCCTCCACTACCTCACTTTTCAGACTGTTCCACTTCCTGACAACTCTGTGACTGAAGAAATACTTCCTTACATCCATTTTACTCGTCTGAGTCTTCAACGTGTGTGTGTGTGTGTGTGTGTGTGGTTGTGAGTGTGTGTGTGTGTGTGTGTGTGTGTGTTGCGGTGTGTTGTGTGCGCGTTTGTGTGCGTGTTGTGTGGTTGTGTGTGTGTGTGTGTGTGTGTGCGTGTTTGTGCTGTGTGTGGTGTGGTGTGGTGTGTGTGTGTGGTGTTGTGTGTGTGTGTGTGTGTGTGTTGTGTGCGTGTTGTGTGTGTGTGTGTGTGTGTGTGTGTGTGTGTGTGTGTGTGTGTGTGGTGTGTGTGCGTGTTGTGTGTGCGTGTGTGTGTGCGTGTTGTGTGTGTGTGCTGTGTGTGTGCGCTATGTGTGTTGTGTGTGTGATGTGTACTCACCTAATTGTACTCACCTAATTGTGGTTGCAGGGGTCGAGACTCAGATCCTGGCCCCGCCTCTTCGCTGTCCGCTACTGGGTCTCTGCTCTCCTGCTCCATGAGCTTTATCATACCTTGTCTTAAAACTATGTATGGTTCCTGCCTCCACTATATCGTTCTCTAGACTATTCCACTTCCTACTACTCTGTGGCTGAAGAAGTGCTTCCTAACATCCCTTTGACTCATCTGAGTCTTCAGCTTCCAGTTGTGCCCCTTGTGTCTGTGTTCCCTCTCTGGAACATCCTGTCACTATCTACCTTGTCAATTCCCCGCAGTATTTTGTATTTCGTTATCATGTCTCCTCTAACCCTTCTGTCCTCCAGTGTTGTTAGTCCTATTTCCCTCAACCTTTCTTCATAGGGCAGTCCCCTGAGTTGTGGAACTAGCCTTGTTGCAAACCTTTGCACTTTCTCTAATTTCTTGACATGCTTAACCAGGTGTGGGTTCCAGACTGGTGCTGCATACTCTAGTATGGGCCTGACGTATACGGTGTACAGTGTCTTGAACGATTCCTTGTTAAGGTAACGGAACGCTAATCTTAGGTTTGCCAGTCGCCCATATGCTGCCGCGGTTATCTGGTTGATGTGTGTTTCCGGAGACGTGCTTGGCGTTATACTCACCCCAAGGTCTTTCTCCTTTGGTGAGATTTGTAGCCTTTGTTCATCTAGCCTGTACTCTGTCAGCGGTCTTCTTTGCCCTTCTCCGATCTTCATGACTTTGCATTTGGTGGGGTTAAATTCGAGATGCCAGTTCTAGACCAGATGTCAAGCTTGTCCAGGTCTCTTTGAAGTCCTGCTTGGTCTTCATCTGATGCGATTCTCCTCATTAATTTCACATCATTTGCGAACAGAGACACTTCTGAGTCTATCCCGTCCGTCATGTCATTCACATATACCAAGAATAGCACTGGTCCTAGGACTGACCCCTGTGGTACACCGCTCGTCACGTGTGTGTGTGTTGTGTGCGTGTTGTGTGTGTGGTGTTTGTGCTGTGTGTGTGCGTGTTGTGTGTGTGTGTGTGTTGTGTGTGTGTGGTGTGTGTGTGTTCATTAAACTCACAGACACTACAGTCATTAAACTCACAGACACTACAGTCATTAAACTCACAGACACTACAGTCATTAAACTCACAGACACTACAGTCATTAAACTCACAGACACTACAGTCATTAAACTCACAGACAACGCAGTAATCAAGTATCGCTGAAAAATTCTTGAGAAAACACTAGTAATTTTCCAAACTACCTTCGTAATATTTCCAATAAATTTTCACACTCGTCGTTGCTCCAGTCCTGCTCTTCCGCCAAGATAAATATCTATCTTAATTTCGTGTTGGCTAACTTCAGCACGGTCAAAATCCCCCCTTCCCTTCCATCCCTTTTTTTTCTCATGAGAGTGGGACCAAGAGCTGAGTCTCGACCCACCTCGTAAACACAATTCCCTGAGTTGTGTTGGCGAGAAGGCCATGTTGATGCGCGCGCGCACACATATGCGTACACAACAGGCCAAGTGTCTATCGACAAGTACCCTTGATAGTTGGTAACTAAATCACACACACACACACACACACACACACACACAAGATTAGCGTTCCGTTACTTTAACAAGGAATCGTTCAAGACACTGTATACCGTGTACGTCAGGCCCATACTAGAATATGCAGCACCAGTCTGGAACCCACACCTGGTCAAGCACGTAAAGAAACTAGAGAAAGTGCAAAGGTTTGCGACAAGATTAGTTCCACAACTCAGGGGTCTGTCTTATGAAGAAAGGTTGAGAGAAATAGGACTAACAACACTGGAGGAAAGAAGGGTCAAAGGAGACATGATAACGACATACAAAATACTGCGGGGAATTGAAAAGGTAGACAGTGACAGGATGTTCCAGAGAGGTAACACAGAAACAAGGGGACACAACTGGAAGCTGAAGACTCAGATAAGTCAAAGGGATGTTAGGAAGCATTTCTTCAGCCACAGAGTAGTCAGGAAGTGGAATAGTCTAGAGAAAGATATAGTGGAGGCAGGAACCATACATAGTTTTAAGACAAGGTATGATAAAGCTCATGGAGCAGGGAGAGCAGAGACCCAGTAGCAGACAGCGAAGAGGCGGGGCCAGGAGCTGAGTCTCGACCCCTGCAACCACAATTAGGTGAGTACAATTAGGTGAGTACACACACACACACACACACAGAGCGGGCGCCGATGACGAGTGGGGTTCCACAGGGGTCAGTCCTAGGGCCGGTGCTGTTTCTGGTATTTGTGAACGACATGACTGAAGGAATAGACTCCGAAGTGTCCCTGTTTTCAGATGATGTGAAGTTGATGAGAAGAATTCAATCGGACGAGAACCAGTCAGAACTACAGAGGGATCTTGACAGGCTGCAGGCCTGGTCCAGCAACTGGCTCCTGGAATTCAACCCCACCAAGTGCAAAATCATGAAGATTGGGAAGGGCAAAGAAGACGGAGTACAGTCTAGGGGGCCAGAGACTGTAAACCTCAATCAAGAAAAAGATCTTGGGGTGAGTATAACACCAGGAACATCTCCTGAGGCGCACATCAGCCAAATAACTGCTGCAGCATACGGGCGCCTAGCAAACCTAAGAACAGCATTCCGACATCTTAATAAAGAATCGTTCAGAACCCTGTATACTGTGTACGTTAGGCCCATACTGGAGTATGCAGCACCAGTTTGGAACCCACACCTAGCCAAGCACGTGAAGAAGCTCGAGAAAGTACAAAGGTTTGCAACAAGACTAGTCCCGGAGCTAAGGGGTATGTCGTACGAGGAGAGGTTAAGGGAAATCGACCTGAGGACAATGGAGGACAGGAGAAGACTCAGATGAATCACAGAGATGTTAGGAAGTATTTCTTCAGTCACAGAGTGGTCGGGAAGTGGAATAGTTTAGGACGCGATGTAGTGGAGGCAGGCTCCATACATAGCTTTAAGCAGAGGTATGATAAAGCTCATGGCGGAGGGAGAGTGACCCAGTAGCGGCCAGTGAAGAGGCGGGACCAGGAGCTGTGAATCTGACCCCTGCAACCACAACTAGGTGAGTACACACACACAGCACCTATTCATTCTCCCACTCTTCTGCGGTGTTAATGGACACCTCCTTTCCTCTATCCATTCCCCACAAACTGTCTTTTATCTGAACTTTGTGATTGTCTCTTCTAATGCACAAGAGCAATTCGTCTAATGCCCTCATTCAGAAGCACCTAACAAAAGTCTTTTCCAGCTGGGCTCTGTAGAGCGGCTGTGGTCATTTCCTTTCTTAGGTGAGGGGAGTGTGTGTGTGTGTGTGCTAGTTACCATTTTGTCCTAGGCACATGTCGATTAGACACTAGGCCTATTGCATATGCGTGCGTGTGTGTGTATGTGTGTGTGTGTATGTGTTTAGGTGTGCGTGTGTGTGTGTGTAGGTGTGTCTGTGTGAGTGTGTGTAGGTGTGTCTGTGTGTGTGTGTGTTGTTATTTTGTCGTGGATGTCGATTAGACTAGGCCTGTTGAGTATGTGTGGTGTTGTGAGTGTCGAATGTGTTGGAGCGTTGAGGTTGCTGTGTAGGTGTGTCTGTGTGAGTGTGTGTAGGGTGTCTGTGGAGTGTGTGTAGTGTGTCGTGTGTGTGTTAGTTACCATTTTGTCGTAGTGACATGTCGATTAGACTAGGCCTGTTGTATGTAGTGTGTGTGTAACGAAACATTGAAATGTTTGCCCGTGGATGAAGGCCTCGTGCGTGAAGCAAGGCTAGCCACCATGCCATCGGGGTGAAGTAGTGTGTCGTGTGTAAGTGCGTGTAAGGGGTGTGTATGTAGGTGCGTGTGTGAAGGTGCGTGTGTGAAGGTGCGTGTGTGAAGGTGCGTGTGTAAAGGTGCGTGTGTGAAGGTGCGTGTGTGAAGGTGCGTGTGTGTGTGTGTCTGTGAAGGTGCGTGTGTGTGTGTGTGTGTGTGTGTGTCTCACACACACACACACACACACACACACACGACAAGATAAACATAAGTCAGACAGGAGAGAGAGAGGGGTGGATAGACTGCATTTTTTGGACTGTAAGAAGGCTTTCGAGACAGTTCTGCACAAGAGATTAGTGCAAAAGCTAGAGAAGCAGGCAGGAATAACAGAAAAGGCATTGCAATTGATCAGGGGATACCTGAAAGGAAGGAAACAACGAGTGATGGAACGTGACGAGGTGTCATAGTGGGCGCATATGACGAGTTGGGTTCTACAAGGATCAGTCTTAGGGCCAGTGCTGTTTCTGTTATAAGTGAATGACATTACGGAAGGGAAAGATTCAACGTTGTCCTTATTTGCAGACGATGTGTAGCTAATGCGAAAAATTCAAACGGATGAGGATCAGGTAGGAATACAAAGGGACCTGGACAGACTGCAAGCCTGGTCCAATAAATGGCTCATGGAGTCTACCCCCACCTAGTGCAAAGTGATGAAGATTGGGGAAAGTCAAAGAAGACCGCAGTTTCGAAATTTAGGTATTGGAGTATGCAGCACCAGTATGAAACCCACACCTAGTCAAGTACGTCAAGAAATTTGAGAAAGTGCAAAGGTTTGCAACAAGACTAGTCCCGGAGATAATGGGTATATCCTATAAGGAGAAGTTAAGGGAAATCAACCTGAAGACACTGCAGGACAGGAGGGATAGGAAGGACATGATAACCCATAAAATACTGAGAGGAATTCACAAGGTGGATAGGGACAGAATTTTCAGAGATGGGACACAGCAAAAAGGGGTCACAATTGGAAGCTGAAAACTCAGATGAGTCACAGGAATGTTAGGAAGTATTTCTTCACTAATTGAACTGTTAGGAAGTGGAACAATTTAGGGAATGTAGTTGAGGCAGGATCTATACACAGCTTTAAGAAGCTCTTGGAGCAGGGAGAGAGTGAACCTAGTAGCGACCAGCGAAGAGGCAAGGCCAGGAGCTATGATCGACCCCTGCAACCAGAAATAGGTGAGTACAAATAGTTGAGTTTTCACAGACAGACACACGCACACACACTTCAAGACGACGAATCACATATGAAAACTGTAGAATTAGAGGGTGTGTGTGTGTGAGAGAGAGAGAGAGAGAGAGAGAGAGAGAGAGAGAGAGAGAGAGAGAGAAAAAAAAAAAAAAAAAAAAAAAAAAAAATCTGAGACATATCACGGTGTCAACAACCATTAGCAACACGAGTCATGCTTTTACTGAAAGTTAGTCGACCGAAACCATTCATTTTTAATTACCTTTAGGCTCGGGTAAGAAGACCGTTAAGAAGATCATCTTAGCTTTGGACAACACTACCAGTAATACGATACCTTTAGTTTTAGAGGTAAATCGTTCAGTGAGACGATACCATCAATTTTATGGGAAAGAATTTCATTACGACGCTATCCTTAGTTTCAGGGAAAGACGGACAGCTAAATGATATCCTGAAATCTCGCAAGCTATTCTGAACTTTATCAGGAGAGACGAAGAAGAAAAGAGGGGGAAAATTGAGAAACAAAGTGGGGAAAAGTGAGAGACGAAGAGAAGTGACACAAAGTGAAAGATGAAGATGTGGGGAAAGGTAAAAACTGAGAAATATCTGGAGAGGAAAAAGTCAATATAGGAGACTAAGTTAGAGGGGAGGGTGAGAATGGGAGATAAGGGAGGGCGTAGAGTAAGAGTGGGAAGGGCATGAGAGAAGAGAGACGAAGAGAGAATAGAACAAGACTCAAATGAGCAGAAAGCACTTTATTCAGATAGGATTCACCCGAGCAAATCGAGTTGACGGTCTGGAATCAAAGATATTGTTGACAAGTCAAGTTTGGATGTCACTTGGGAGACGTCCAGAGTGTACCGGGTAATGGAGGTACGTAATGGAGTGTACCGGGTAATGGATTGTACGCCTGGTCGTCTTCCCAACATTCGTAACGTGACTTGCATTTTAGGCATAACTTGTTAACGTAAGTTAGACCTCATGGATTCGTTTAATACTCATGGGTAAGCGCTGAATTCATAGGTGTTACATAGCGTCTACACGGATTTACGATAGACTATTGTGTACTTGCTGTTGAGAAAAATATGTAGTGATTACCCAGAGCACCACTTCTAAAAATCTTATTTTTTTCAGTTAGTCTGCTTTTTCAATTGTTTTCTCAACTCTTTCACTCTTTCCCTCTCTCCATTTAGTCATTTCCCTACTCTCCCTCCTATTTTAGTTCTTTCTTTTCCTCGTTTTCATAAGTGTGTGTGTGTGTTAGTTACCATTTTGTCATAGGCACATGTCGCGCGTGAGTACATGTGCACGTGCGTGCGCGTGTTAATTACCAGTTATCAAAGGCACTTGTCGATTGAAAAAAATATTATCTCTGACTACAGTTAGCTAACCTGAAGACCAAGGCGCTTGTTGCAAAATAAGTTTTCGCTGTTACAACGTGTCCCTCAGTCAGCCAAGCTTTCTCCCAGTTAAACTCTTGTTCTGCAACTCGCTCCTTCCTCTTCATACTTATTGGCAATACGTCCTTTCATTCTCAGCTGGCACCAACGTGAGTTAGTCAGAATCCGGCTGAGAATGGTTACGTAAACAAAAAGATAATGGAGTCTGAAGAAATATAATTTATAGAAGAAATCATCGTAAAAATATTAAATGAAATGCATCTGAGAGTTTCGGTGACAAGTCAGGCACCTTCGTCAGGACACTTTTCTGAACATAACACTGTGCAAGGCACGATAAGTAATGCAAAATACATAAACATTAGCAAAATATGAGAATTTCTTTTTATAACCGAGTAAAGAAACTAGTAAGGGATGATGTTTATCTATGCTATATGAATCAAGAAGTTGCTCTTCAAACCAAGCGACATCTGTGGTTACGTTAATATGTGTAAAATTAGGTTAGGTAGCACATCTGGTGCTAATAGAGGAACAATAACCTCGAAGAAGAGAATAATCTAATTACGCCGTAGTCTGGTATGGTTTTTAGCCTTAGATGCTATGTCATTATCATATTGTTTAACTACTTCTTTGCAGATTTTATAGTATTCATTCTTAGTCATTTCGTGCCGCTCTCGGTTCGCTTCATGCCTTTTTTCTTGCACTGGGACGAACAATTCACTAGTTTCTATACATTTCATTGATTACTGCGCATTATTGCATTTACTCATTGTTATTCTGCAAGGATTTCTCTTATTTTCCGACAGTTTTCTTTTTATTTAGTAAGCAAATCTCTTGCTCTCCCTCTCCGTATGTTTCATTTTCTTGCTTTCATGTTCGGTACGTATTCACACACCAGGATGTAGTGGTTGATTATTCCTAAAGGTTTCTCATAATCAATCTTTCAGTGTCAGCTTCATTATTCATCTTTAACGTGTTGGACAATGAAGTTCTTTGGCACTGTGTTCACGACTTTTTCTTTCCATTTCCTAGTCAGCATTCAGGGGTAACTGAAAGATACTTGGAGCAGAAAAATCCTTTTATAGACAACGTTTTGGTCAAAGGTGAGCTTATTGAAGTCAAGACTTGAAAAAATTCTCAACCCCGCCAGTGAAACTTAGCTTAATAAAGGCTTCTTGTAATGAGTGTTTTTGTTTTGCCCCCCTTTTTTCAGCATTGTTCCTTCCACCCTTCCTCCTCCGAATCATGCAGGTTCCTGTTCTCCACTTCTATATTCCCATGGTTAAAATTCTCCCAGGATTTGGAGCTTTGCTTTTGCTCTTATTGTTAGTTCAGTCCTTTGATTAACCGTTATGGGAGCTTTATAATTCTCATTTTTGCTTGCTGGGAAATTATTTATTGCTGTTTCTGCAATCTTTCTTTCCACTCTTATTGTTATACCTATAATGTAATCAGCAAGTCCTCCGAGATCTGGTGCTTCCATTAATTTATGCCTTTATTGTTTTCCGGTTAATAAGGGTCTCAGCCACCCTGTGTGTGTGTATGTGTGCGTGTGCGTGTGCGTGTGCGTGTGTGTGTGTGTGTGTGTGTGTGTGTGTGTGTGTGTGTGTGTTGTGCGAACAAACGTGCTTTGATGCTGTGTTGACATTCTATCTGCCTAGTATATATTGTAGTCAGGCTTTGTTTAATACAGTTTTGTCATTTATTTTCTTTCCTGTCCAGTATAAATTGTTTTTCTTGTTATGCAGGCATTGTGTCGTGCGTTTTTACTCCATTTTCCTTTTTTTATTGTTCAGTTATTTTTATGAATTGTTGTTTCTGTCGCATCCGATTTTTTGTTTTTCTCGTTGTTTTTGCTCGTTTTTTCTGTTATTGTTGATGTTGTTAATGTTGTTGTTAATGTTGTTATTGTTGTTGTTAATGTTGTTATTGTTGTTGTTATTCTTGCCCCTATAATACTTACTGTTATTGTCTTTGCTGCTGTTTTCGTTGTTTAATTTACTCATTTTAACAGTGAGTATATCACTGAATGAATGATTCAGAGGATCTTTACACATAGGTGTGTATCATTCAGTTTGCAAATTATTTAATGTAACAGCCAGGAAGTGCACCAGTCAACGAGTATCCGTCAAGAGCGCTCCAGCCAGATGTCGATATATGCAATCCAGATATCGATATATGCAATCAAATGTTTGTTGCCCTTCTTTGAACTTCTTCCCTTTCAGTTAACCTGGCCATGCACTTGACCACGACTGTGCAATGATTAAATTTATACAAACAAAATATTGAAATCCAATCTAAAATACCAACTTTAGCGTCAATTTCAATGAAACGGATTTCAACGAACCAAGGAAATAATATAATGTGTCTATTTGTGTTGCAGTCGATTCAGCTGTGTGTGGTGTGGTGGGAGAGAGAGAGAGAGAGAGAGAGAGAGAGAGAGCATACATGGGGAAGACGGTTAGCAGAGAACTTTGACGCTGTCTGCTGAGAAAAGTCAACTAGTTCTGTTAAGATTAAGGACTATCGTGTATTATCCAGGTGTGCAATAATTTGCACACCTGGATAATACTTGAGAATATCACAGTTTCTTGCTAAAAAAAATAAGCATACAAGAACATCGTTAACATCACCCACTAGTATTTTGTCAAGGGTCCAAGGCTCATTAACTTGTGGTCGTTGTGAACACGTAACAACAGTTTCCTTAAGTTCTAAATTAATTCTGCTATCCTCCGCTGCACCGAACAATACACAGAGTTTAAGGTACTCCTCGGCTTTTTCGTCTTGTTGGTTGAGTACATAAACTGCCTCCAGTAACAAGGGGACGAAACACACTGTAAATATTCTGAAGAGTATTCGTCTTCCACTGTATACTCTGAAAGTAGGTGAAACAAATTTGATTGCTGATCTATTCACGCATTCAGGGGAAAATTGATGCTATTTGAAAGACAGGTGAAAGTTTCTAACTTGGATCATTTCCGATTTTGTGAAAAGTTTCATGAAGAAAGTGAAGCAGAATTTCCCTTTTCATTTGCAACAGAAATCATTAATGACTTGCAAAAAACAATTTCAGAATCGATTTTCTGATCTTGATGGAAAAATAGACGGAATAAAGCAGTTTCAAAATCCATTTGACTGCAGTGTTGAAACACTCCCAAGTCAATAACAAATGAAATTATTGATCTATAATCAGATGTCATGCTGAAAAAAAAGTATAAAGAAGGAATCTTATATAATTTTATAAATCTTTACAGCCTGAACAGTTTCCAAATTTGAAGCGATTTGTTTGTGGATTCGTATCAGTTTTTGGTACAAAGTACCTTTGTGAAATTTTTTTTTTTCAAAAATCAAGTATGTCAAGTCCAAATATCACACAAATTTATCTGATAAGCATTTGAAGTCCAGTCTAATAATTGGCTCCTCAAGTTTGAAACCTCAGCTCAGCAATATTTTTAAATTAAAGAACCCGTTCAATCATTATCATTAATCTTGTGCAAATTATTCTTGTGCAAACTTTTCTCATCTGCAGTTCAGTAATTGATTAAACCGTCAGAGCACTGGCTTATGGTTGACATTTTAACTCATTATATATCATTTCTCAGTGTAAGGCAGTATTGTATCTTCGTAATTGTCACCTTTCTCTTTTGTTCTGAATCATATCATGCTGATTACAAAAAGGATCCAAATAAAACTTATTCATCCATTTAAATTTTATTCGTTCATTTACATTTATTTATAAGATTGATTTTTTTCCTTTGTCCAGCGAAAATGTGTAAAACATGATGTTGCCCCCGTAGTGAAAAGTTTGGAAACGCATGATCTAAAGGGATGTCGAAAACATTTTATATTACTGTTTCATGTGCAATCCTGGCAGTTACGTTAATTCTTCGTCTTTATGTCAATAGAGAGCGCCTCTGTTAAGAGCACAAACAATATAAACAACAGCGTCACCATCAACAACGGATACATTGATTCTCAACTTCTGTGGTGTTGATCTTTTAAAATGGGATGAAATACATGACTCATGTACGCTAGAAGAGGCTTAAGCATTGAGTAGGTCGTAATTTGACAATGACCCGCGCCAGGAAATACTTGCATGTTTCCTGACGAACAAAATTATAATAATTATTATTATTTATCGATGATGAGTCGTAGTTCAGCAGCTCAGCTTAACTGCTTAAGCTATTTTTTTAGTCTGTGTTCCTGGTGTTAATTTTGAGTTCTGTGTTGGCTCTTCTTGCCGAATAATTTGTGTATGCAATAATTTTCCCAAAAATCATTCTGAACCTAACGAAAAAAATAGTTAATTGTGTTTGTTTATTAAATTATTGTGAACTTATCGAAAATATGTTTAGTTGATTAGGCTAAATTAATTACGCTTGTTATAATAAGGATAGGTATGTTTTCTAAGATTCTTTTGGTACAAAATTATTAATTTTTATATTAACATAAGTGAAAAATATATCTTTAAACTTATATTAGAAAAAATTTAGAAAGGACAATTTTAAATGAGTTCTTGCTAATGGACCAATTTTACCCATTCGGCAAGACATATATATATATATATATATATATATATATATAAATATTTATATATAATATATATATATATATATATATATATATATAGTGTGTGTGTGTGTGTGTGTGTGTGTGTGTGTGTGTGTGTGTGTGTGTGTAAGAAATGTTGGACATTATGATACTTCCGGAGGATTAGATGGTATATTACCATGGGCTTTAAATGATGTACTGAGGAATTTTGGTATTTGTCCTGGATTTTAGAAACTTACTTCGAAAAATGATAAAGAAGAATGGATGGAAAATACGTATATATTAGCGATACTAAAAAAATGATAATAGAGAAAAATAAATTAAAATCACAGGCCAGTCTTGCTAACAGGTATAGAAGGAAGATATTAAAAAAAAAAACTTTAGGAAAGAACTTGGTCTGAATTTACGCAGAAAAATTATTTAAGATTTTAAAGAAAATTTTGAGAGAATCTTTTGCAAAAAAAATGAGTAGTACCATAAAAAGTAAAAAACAGAAATAAAAGGCAAGGTAATAGACTGGCTAAAAGACATAAGAAAAGTGAGTTATAAAAATAAATGGAATTGTTGTGCTGCACATGGGCGTCCACTTGGGAAAAGTCGCAGATGACCCTTTCCTCTGGATTACTCCTGCGTAAAAATAACCATATTGATCCCTTGCCTATGAAGGAGACACCCAGGGGTTACTTATTTTCTCGAATTTAAATAAATTTACCCAGGAGATACGAATTTTATGAAAATCTTTCCAGATGAGAGCATTTTCATTAAAATAAAAAATATATAAATGGCTGTAAAAGCTAATAAAAAAGGCTTTGATAAATTGAGAAAATAGAAAAAAACAGTGAGGGAGATTAACGTGAAGAAAGTCAAACGATTGAGATGAAAGTTATCCATGAAAGTTTAGATGTATTAATGAAGGGCAAAAATCTTAAGATCATCTAATTTGAAGATGTTGAATAACTACAAATGATTAGTGCAATTCACATACATGCATGATCCAAATAGTGTACAGCCGAAAAAAGACAAACTTTGCAATTGTGTACTCACCTGTTTGTACTCACCTATTTGTGGTTGCAGGGGTCGATTCATAGCTCCTGGCCCCGCCTCTTCACTGATTGCTACTAGGTCTCTCTCTCCCTGCTCCATGAGCTTTATCAAACCTCGTCTTAAAACTATGTATGGTTCCTGCCTCCACTATGTCACTTCCTAGGCTATTCCACTTCCTGACAACTCTATGACTGAAGAAATACTTCCTAACATCTCTTTGACTCATAGGAGTCTTCAACTTCCAATTGTGACCCCTTGTTTCTGTGTGTGTGTGTGTGTGTGTGTGTGTGTGTGTGTGTGTGTGTGTGTGTGTGTGTGTGTGTGTGTGTGTGTGTGTGTGTGTGTGTGTTATGGCGACTAAGCATTAGCCCAGAGTGGTTACTCTTTCTCTGGACATAAATTTAGACTAAATCAACAAACAACAGTGAAAGAAATGTGTTTGCGTGTGTGGCTGGGTTTAATGGAGGCCTTGAACAACAGTTTGGAGTAATAGAGTATAGACCAGCAGCCAAAGACAGACCGAATCCCTGAGGAAGTGTGTTGGAGACAGACCAGCACCTGAACGGTAACCAAAAAAAAAAAAAGTCTCCTCCCACCGTTTGTTAAAAAGAAGTTAAGCAACTCAAAAGTGCGTGGCAGTTGAGCTGGAAAATTTTCACCAGACTTCTAGTGACCATACACCAATTTTGTTATTGTTACCATTAATAACTATTCATTCTAGATACCATCAGTGATAAGATGATATTTGCTTATTAAACAAGAGGGCTGCGTTAGGGTCACGGATGTAACATGAGGGCTGAAGCATACATGCTGACGTATAACTTCATATACCCCCCAAAATAAATCTATATTCATAACAGTCTTGGGTATATAGTTGTAGACATACCAAAGTTATTTTTATATCTTATAGTAAATTCAAATCTGCCCCAACTTTTGCCTTGAACCACCAACATTTAATGAAACAGAAAAAGTTCCGAGACAAAAGCAACCAAATGGATGATGAATTATAAAGGAGTGAATAACCTTATTTACTGTATTTTTTATTAGAAAAAAAAATCCGAGATGTGTAGCAGCTATAAATTAATGGAAGTATTTAGGAAAAAAAAAAAAAAACTTTGGAACTATCAACACGGGGGAAATATGACACTCTTAATTTGCAGAAGCGGCGGTGTCAAAAAAAAAGACTGCAGGAAGAATTTCTTTGCAAAAAATAATTGACGAGTGAAATGAGTCGCAAAGAGAAGCTGTAATGTCAGCAAATATTCCAGATTAAGAACATAAGGCGGATCACTGCAGCTGGTCTACTAGTCCATACTAGACAGATGTTTCTCAAATCCAAACCCACTAACAAAAATATCTGCCCAACCCATTTTCATTGCTACCCAAAGAACAAACCTTGATAATCCTACTCACCCAGGTGCACGTCCCATTTTAATACAACCACTCTCACTAATGCATCTCTCCAACCTATGTTTGAAGCTACCCAAGGTGCCAGCCTCAACGTCCCCACCAGGCAGACTGCTCAACCCATCGACCACTCCATTTCCTAACCATATCCCCTCCAAATACACACTTATCCGATTTGAATCCACTATTCTCAGTTTCTTCTTGGAGGGACCTTCCCAGAACCTTATTCGCGTCTTCCCTATTTACGCCCGTCTTCCATTGGTGACCTGACTGCCAGTAATAGAATCTGTCTTCCACAGTACGTCAATGAATTAGACACTTGTGGAGCACTTGCCTATCTATACAGTGGAGTCGTTTCGCCAACCAATGGCTTCCTCAGTCCAATACAGAGAAGAATGTTTGAAAATAAGACGCCGATGTGATCACTCGTCAGTCCATTAGTCTTGCTGGACTAATTAATTCAAAATAAGAGACGCAGCACCACGAGTTTAAATATACTCTTATACCCACCAACAGGTTATAATTAATAGGCAATTGTGTGCATACACAGACAGACACAGACACACACACACACACACACACACACACACACACACACACACAAAAATCCACAGTGTTTATTGAAAAACGCATTTAACAAATGATAACAGTGATTCCTTGTATGTTGAACCTCATGATTCCTTGTATAGTGAACCTCGTGATTCCTTGTATAGTGAACCTCATAATTCTTTGTGTAGTGAACCTCATATAATTCCTTGTATGGTGAACATCATGATTCCTTGTATGGTGAACATCATGATTCCTTGCATGGTGAACCTATGATTTCTTGTATGAAGCCTATGATTTCTTGTATGAAGCCTATGATTTCTTGTATAGTGAAGCCAATAATTTCTTGTATGGTGAAGCCTATGACTTCTTGAATGGTGAACCCTATCATTTTTTGCATGGCTAAACTCATGATTCCTTGCATGATGAATCCAATGACTCATTCATTCACCTACGATGCCTTTTATTGTGAGACCCATAATTCCTTGTATGGTGAAATCTCTGATTCCTTCTAAGTTAGGCGTATGATTTATTTTACGGTGAAAATATATGTATCAATAATTATGAAGCTTGGAGTAGCTAAAAGACTGACCCAACAATTTAATCTACCTTCCCCAGCGAGGAAATCCTCTACTTAAAACTGCACGTGAGATCTCAAAGTTTATATAGTATTTCAGACTAGTAGTAGAGCAACAATCTCATCTCTCATCTCTAACCCAATCTGCAAAGCGTTTTTTTTTTTGCTCCATCTCTCTCATTAGTTGCTTGCATGAAGCCTTTGAGAGGATTTGTCCATGAGCCAGACAAGATTTGACTATCAAATTGAGTGACTAAAAGCCACTTTGATTTTCCGTTAGACTGATGTTTTAACTATCTGAAATCATGTGACAGACATTTCAGATTCCTAGCTAAATGCCATTATACAAAATGGATGACGTTTCTCATGACCAAATTTAGAAATAGGTCTCTAGCTTGAAAGATTTGTCTTGGGTATATTCAATAAGCTGAGAATTAATCAGTATCAAATTCTGTGCATATCTTTATAAAAATTTAAGGAGTATAATAATAAGTTTAGATTAATTTCAATTGCAATAAATTTGCCGTCGACGCGGCGAGATACGGCACACCTCATACCTATGTTGCGGAAGGTGATACAAAGGCATGTGAATACATAAATGGCTTATGAATAACTTACGACATATATTTACAATATTGTTGTTCATTAGTTTGTTACAAACCAATTTAGGGTACCCTTACAGAATTTCTGGTTTCTTGACATACATACATATACATTATACATATATATGTCGTGCGGAATAGGTAAAAACTTGCTGTTTTTGTTTAAATAGCAATGCACTTCTTGCCGAATAGGGCAAGCGAAAATGTGTGTATGCAATAATTTCGCAAAAATCATTCTGACCCTAACGAAAAAATATATTTCACTGTGTTTATTAATTGTAAACTTACCTAAAATATATTTAGTTGGATTAGGCTAAATTAAATTACGCTTGTTATAATAAGGTTAGGTAAGTTTCCTAAGGTTTTTCTGGTACAAAATCATTAATTTTTATATTAACCTAAATGAAAAAAAATATATTAATATATAGGATTTTTTTTTAGAATGGACTTAATTTTAAATGAGTTCTTGCTAATTGATCAGTGTTATCTATACGGCACGATATTATATATATATATATATATATATATATATATATATATATATATATATATATATATATATATATATGTCGTGCCGATTAGGTAAAATTGGTCAATTAGCAAGAATTCATCTAAAATTAAGTCCTTTCTAAAATTTTCTCTTATACGTTTAAAGATATATTTTTTCATTTATGTTTATGTAAGAATTTATCATTTTGTACCAAGAGAAACTTTGAAAACCTACCTAACCTTATTACAACAAGCGCAATTTAATTTAGACTAACCCAACTAAATATATTTTAGATACGTTAACATTAATTTAATAATAAGTAAACACAATGAAATATATTTTTCGTTAGGTTCAGAATGATTTTTGCGAAATTATTGCATACACAAAATTTCGCTTGTCTTATATGGCAAGAAGAGCGTTGCTATTTATGCCAAAATCGCAAGTTTTCCTAATCGGCACGACATATATATATATATATATATATATATATATATATATATATATATATATATATATATATATATATATATATATATATATAAATATATATATATATATATATGCAAAAAGATCACAGTAAACAGGTGATAACAAAATATGCAAAACAACCACTATGAAAAAATAGAAGAATTCCAAGCGCTTTCGTGACTACTCACATTATCAAGGAACTATAAAAGGAAACGTGAGAAGAAGGCTTATAAAGGGGCATCTATTGAAGGGCAGAGATGAATTAATTAAAAAATTTACTTCCACTAATCCATCTTTACCTTATATGTATGGATTAATTAAAACACACAAACCTTGTAATCCTGTTAGACCAATTATTAGCTCCATAGGTTCAGTTTCTTACAAACTTTCTAAATGGCTTGTTGATATTTTGAGCCCAATTGTTGGAAAAATTTATAATTTTAATGTTAAAAACAACTTAGATTTAGTTGATAAATTAAGCACCTTGACTGATTTAAATGATTTCAATATGGTTAGTTTTGATGTTACCTCCTTGTTTACAAAAGTTCCAGTTGATGATTTACTAAAGTTCTTATCTGAAGAACTGGTTAATTACGATTTACCATTGCCAGTTCCTACTATCATTAAACTTATTAAACTTTGTATTGTTGATGCAAAATTTGTATTTAATGATGATTTTTACACTCAGAAGTTTGGTATGGCAATGGGAAATCCTCTTTCACCTGTTCTTAGTAATTTATATATGGAATTTTTCGAAACAAGATTGCTTAACACAATCCTTCCCAATAGAGCTAAGTGGTATATATATGTTGATGATATTTTTTGCCTTATGCCTAAGAATGTAGACATAAACCATTTCCTTGTTAAATTAAATAGCTTAGCTCATTCTATAAATTTTACTGTTGAATTTGAAGTAAATAACTCATTGCCTTTCCTAGATGTTTTTATTATTAAAGGTAACATTGATTTTAAATTTAAAATTTACAGAAAACCTACAAATAATTGTTCCTATGTACACTATTACTCTTCACATCAAGATAGAGTTAAAGTGTCTGTTTTTTCTTCAATGTTTTTGAGAGCTTTACGTATTTGTAGTCCAGAGTTCATAGATGAAGAAATCTCTAAAATTTATGAAATAGCTAATGATTTAAAATACCCAAGAAACATAATTGATAAATCTTTTAAAATAGCTAGGAATACTTTTTACAATCCAAAAAGGGACAACCAACCTTATTCAACCAAAAATATGTTGGTTCTCCCTTACCATGAAAACTTGGTTGATATGCCTTCCTTTCTTAAGAATTTTAATATCAAAGTTATATTTAAAAATCTTGATACAGTAAAAAGAATTTTGATAAAAAATTCCCCCCAAAATGCTGACGGATGTGTCTATAAGATTCCCTGTAAAATATGCGATAAAGTTTATTATGGTCAAACTGGTAAAAGTCTTGAACTAAGATTAAAACAACTGTAATATGGAGACCAGAACTGAGCTGCGTAATCTAGGTGAGGCCTTACTAATGATGTATAAAGCTGTAATATAACCTCTGGACTTATGTTGCTAACACTTCTTGATATAAATTCAGTAAGGCCTTCGATAGAGTACCTCACAAGAGACTCTTATGAAAGGTGGCAGCTCATGGTATAGGAGGTAAAGTTCTAGCATGGATAGAGGCATGGCTTACCAATAGAAAGCAGAGAGTTTCCATTAATGGGGTCAAATCTGAATGGGGATTTGTCACTAGTGGCGTTCCACAAGGATCAGTTTTGGGCCCATTGTTGTTCATAATTTACATAAATGACCTTGATGAAGGAATTGCAAGTGACATGAGTAAATTTGCTGATGATACAAAAATAGGTCGTATAATTCATTCTGAGGAGGATACCAGTGAACTCCAGGAGGATTTGGATAAATTAATGTCTTGGTCTGAAAAGTGGCAGATGAAGTTCAATGTGGACAAGTGTAAGGTGCTAGTCGTTGGTAATGAAAATATCCCTCGAATTTATAAACTACGTGAAGTTGAGCTTGATCATACAGAATGTGAAAAAGACTTGGGAGTCATGGTAAGCAGAAATCTAAAGCCAAGACAACAGTGCCTAAGTGTGCAATAGGGCTAACAGATTACTAGGATTTATTTCAAGTATAAGCAACAGAAGTCCAAAAGTTATTTTACAGCTCTATACATCACTAGTGAGACCTCATTTGGATTATGCAGCTCAGTTTTGGTCTCCTTACTACAGGATGGATATAGATTCATTGGAGAACATACAAAGAAGAATGACTAAATGATTTACAGTATAAGAAATCTCCCGTATGAAGATAGACTTAGAGCATTGAATCTCCACTCTCTGGAGAGACGTAGAATGAGGGGAGATATCATCGAGGTGTACAAGTGGATGATGGGCATAAACAAAGGAGATATTAATAAAATACTGAGGATATCGAACCAAGTAAGAACGAGAAATAACGGATTTAAATTGGATAAATTTAGATTTAGAAAGGACATAGGCAAGTACTGGTTTTCGAACAGAGTTGTAGATGCGTGGAACAATCTTCCGAGTAGGGTGATAGAGGCTAGGACCTTGGGTGGCTTTAAAAAGAGATTGGACAAATATATGAGTGGGAGGGGCTGGGTTTGATTAGTGTCGTGAGTACAGGAGTAAATTCTTAGGTAGTGGTGGTTTTGATAAGGACCTGCCTTGTATGGGCCAGTAGGCCTTCTGCGGTGTTCCTCCATTCTTATGTTCTTATGTAATCTATTTGCCTTATTACGTACGCTTAGGCATTGCTGTCTTGGTTTAAGGTTGCTGCTTACCATCACCCCCAAGTCCTTCTCGCAATCTGTATGGCTAAGTTCTACGTTATTTAACTTATAAGTGCTTGGGTTATGGACACTCCCGAGCTTCAGAACCTTGCATTTATCTACATTGAACTGCATCTGCCACTTTTCTGACCACGAATTAAGTTTGTCTAAATCTTCCTGAAGTTCTATGACATCTATGTTTGAATCAATTATCCTACCTATCTTCGTGTCGTCGGCGAATTTGCTCATATCACTAGTAATTCCCTCATCAAGGTCATTGATATATTTATAAATAACAATGGGCCTAAGACTGATCCCTGTGGAACACCACTTGTTACAAGTCCCCATTCGGATTTAACCCCATTTATGCACACTCTCTGCTTCCTATTGGTGAGCCATGACTCGATCCATGACAGCACTTTTCCCCCAATGCCATGAGCTGCCACTTTCTTTAACAGTCTCTGGTGCGGTACTCTATCAAAAGCCTTACTAAAGTCTAAATAAACAATATCGAATTCTTTATCGTGATCAACAGCCTCAAAAGCTTTACTGAAGAAGGTTAATAAATTAGATAGGCAGGAACGGCCCTCGTGAATCCATGCTGGGTATCATTAATCAAATTATGGTTATCTAGATGGCTTCTAATAATATCAGCTATAATTGACTCTAGTAATTTGCCTACAATTGAGGTCAGGCTTATTGGGCGGTAGTTTGACGGTAGTGACTTGTCCCCTGCTTTAAAAATAGGAATTACATTAGCCATCTTCCACATATCAGACACTACTCCTGTTTGAAGAGATAAATTAAAAATGTTAGATATTGGTTCACAGAGTTCCATTTTGCATTCCTTAAGAACCCTTGCAAAAAGCTCATCAGGACCCGGCGATTTATTTTGTTTCAGTCGGTCCAGCTGTTTCATAATCATTTCGCTAGTGACTGTGATATTACATAATTTATCTTGTTAAGTAAAAGGACACAAATGCAACTAATGTGACATTTTATTGTGGCAACGTTTCGCTCTCCAGGAGCTTTCTCAAGCCGTTACAAGCGTTACATGGACACTGTGTCCATGTAACGCTTGTAACGGCTAAAATCAAAAATCACGCCTAAAATTAATTTTTCACACCCCTCTGAAAATTCTATCCAGACAGACTCTGTATGTGTTAATTCAGACTTTATACCCGTTTTTATGCAACAATTTAAATGATCACGGACATAGAGTGCCACCCCACCCCCTTTCCCGATACTTCTGTCTACTTGGAACAATTTAAAACCCTGAATGTGACATTCGGCAGGCAAGTCCCGATTTTTCATATTAAACCATGTCTCAGTTATTGCAAAAACATCAATATTACCCGTACTTGCAACTAATCTCAACTCGTCCATCTTATTCCTAGCACTACGACTATTGGTGTAATATATATTTAGAGACCCTCCTTTCTCTTTACCCTTCCTGCTCATCTCTGTTTTTCCACTATACCTATAGTGGGAAATATTGGTTTGGAAATAGGGTAGTTGATGAGTGGAACAGTCTGCCTAGTAGGGTCATTGAAGCTAGGACCTTGGGTATTTTCAAATTTAGGTTGGATAAATTCATGAGTGAGAGGGGTTGGATTTGAGTGGGACTCGCACTTGAGTTAATAGAATCTTCAAAGCTTATTTCTTGGGTAGAATTGAAAATTAGGTTGGGCAATTATTCTGTTAGTGGGATGGATTGTGAAGGACCTGCCTAGTATGGGCCAACAGGCCTGCTGCAGTGTTCCTCCTTTCTTATGTTCTTATGTTATTGAAGCAAGGACCTTGGGTAGTTTTAAATTTAGGCTGGATAAATTCATGAGTGAAAGGGGTTGGATTTGAGTGGGAATTGCACATGAGTAAATAAAATTATCAAAGCTTATTTCTTGGGTAGCATTGAAAATTAGGTTGAACAAATATTCTGTTAGTGGGATGGAATGTGAAGGACATGCCTAGAATGGGCCAACAGGCCTGCTGCAGTGTTCCTCCTTTCTTATGTTAGAACATAAGAACATAAGAATGGAGGAACACTGCAGAAGGCCTACTGGCCCATACAAGGCAGGTCCTTATCAAAACCACCACTACCTAAGAATTTATTCCCGTACTCACGACACAAATCAAACCCAGCCCCTCCCACTCATATATTTGTCCAATCTCTTTTTAAAGCCACCCAAGGTCCTAGCCTCTATCACCCTACTCGGAAGATTGTTCCACGCATCTACAACTCTGTTCGAAAACCAGTACTTGCCTATGTCCTTTCTAAATCTAAATTTATCCAATTTAAATCCGTTATTTCTGGTTCTTACTTGGTTCGATATCCTCAGTATTTTATTAATATCTCCTTTGTTTATGCCTATCATCCACTTGTACACCTCGATTATATCTCCCCTCATTCTACGTCTCTCCAGAGAGTGGAGATTCAACGCTCTAAGTCTATCTTCATACGGGAGATTTATTATACTGTAAATCATTTTAGTCATTCTTCTTTGTATGTTCTCCAATGAATCTATATCCATCCTGTAGTAAGGAGACCAAAACTGAGCTGCATAATCCAAATGAGGTCTCACTAGTGATGTATAGAGCTGTAAAATAACTTTTGGACTTCTGTTGCTTATACTTCTTGAAATAAATCCTAGTAATCTGTTAGCCTTATTGCGCACACTTAGGCACTGTTGTCTTGGCTTTAGATTTCTGCTTACCATGACTCCCAAGTCTTTTTCACATTCTGTATGATCAAGCTCAACTTCACCTAGTTTATAAATTCGAGGGATATTTTCATTACCAACGACAAGCACCTTACACTTGTCCACATTGAACTTCATCTGCCACTTTTCAGACCAAGACATTAATTTATCCAAATCCTCCTGGAGTTCACTGTTATCCTCCTCAGAATGAATTATACGGCCTATTTTTTTATCATCAGCAAATTTACTCATGTCACTTGCAATTCCTTCATCAAGGTCATTAATGTAAAATTATGAACAACAATGGGCCCAAAACTGATCCTTGTGGAACGCCACTAGTGACAAATCCCCATTCAGATTTGACCCCATTAATGGAAACTCTCTGCT
>WNWK01020970.1:0-34860 GCA_009830355.1 Cherax destructor | reverse complement strand
ATTCAACTACCATAACACCATGAATCGCATCTGTAGAAAAATGACAGGATGGATAATGAGAACCTTCAAAACCAGGGATACCAAGCCCATTTTAGCTTTTCGGGTCGCTTGTTCTATCTAGGTTGGAATATTGCTGCACACTAACAGCGCCTTTCAAGGCAGGTGAAATTGCTGATCTAAAAAATGTGCAGAGAACCTTCACGGCACGCATAATTGCGATAAACCACCTCAATTAAGGGGAAACGCTTGAAGTTCCTAAACCTGTACTCCCTGGAACGCAGGCGGGAGATACATTATTATATAAAATGGAAAATTCTCGAGGATTAGTACCAAACTTGCACGAACTCACTCCCTCAAAAGCAAAAGACTCGGCAGGTGATGTAACATCCCCCTTGAAAAGCAGGGTGCCACTAGCACGTTGAGAGATAACACAATAAGTGTCGGGGGGTCCAAGACTGTTCAACTGCCTCCCCATACATCGGGGGATTCCAACATACCCCTGGCTGTCTTCAAGCGGCACTGGACAGGCCAAAGTCGGTGCCTGACCAGCCAGGCTGTGGTTCGTCTTTGGGTGCATGAGACCAGCAGTAACACCGGTTGATCAGGCTCTGATCCAACATGAGGCCTGGTCACAGACCGGTCCGCAGGGGCGTTGACCCCTGGAACTCTCTCCAGGTATACTCCAGGTGTATATATATATATATATATATATATATATATATATATATATATATATATATATATATATATATCGTACGATTCGGTTTTAGAACATTTTTTTGGGCGAAAATTTGTTCCAGATTTCGTAGCTCAATCCAGAAATCGTACATATCTGTCAGCCCGACCGGGGACGCTGTCAGTCTGGCTTTGGCACTGATTGAATGAGCATTCATCCGAGACATTTCGCAATTTTTGTGCTTGTTTATTGATTGCAACTGGAAAATAAGTCACCATGGGCCCAAAGAAAGTTCCTAGTGCCAGCTCTATGATAAAGGTGAGAAACATGATAGAATTCAAGAAAGAGATTGTAGAAATATACAAGAGTGGTGGGACAATACCTTGTCCCATTTTAGGCGAATCTTAAAGAGATGCCAGAAACAGAGCTCTCTGGACAGATTTTTAGTGTGACAGGGGTCCAGTGCCAGTAAAATCAAAGAAGGGAAGTAACCCCAGAGAGGGCTTTGAAACCTGAAGTCCTTATGAAGGGGGATTCCCCTTCCAAACAATAACCTCAACTCTCTCTCCCCTCCTCGCCTTCTTCAATACGCCAACAAGAGTCTTCAATAAAGGTATGTAATGTTCCTTTATCATTAAAATTAGTCCTTTATATTTTTTTTTCATTGTTTTCTGTATGTAAAACTAAAGTTATTCTTTAAAAAATGTATTTTTTGTTAATATTTTTGGGTGTCTCGAACGGATTAATTGTATTTACATTATTTCTTATGGGAAATATTAATCCAGTTTTCGTACTTTCTAGTTTTAGAACAACCTTCTGGAACTGATTAAGTACGAAAACCGGAGTTCCACTGTATATATGTACTCATCAATTTGTGATTGCAGGTGTCGAGTCACAGCTCCTGGCCCTGCCTCTCCACTGGCCGCATATGTGTGTGTGTGTGTGTGTGCTCACCTATTTGTGATTGCAGGGGTTGAGACTCAGCTCCTGGTCCTGCCTCTTCACTGGTCGCTACCAGGTCCTCTCTCTCTCCCTGCTCCATAAGCTTTATCATACCTCATCTTAAAACTATGTATGGTTCCTGCCTCCACTACGTCACTTGCCAGACTGTTCCACTTCCTGACAACTCTATAACTAAAGAAATACTTCCTAACATCTCTTTGACTTATCTGAGTCTTCAACTTCCAATTGTGACCGCTTGTTTCTGTGTCCCATCTCTGGAACATCCTGTCTCTGTCCACCTTGTCAATTCCTCGCAGTATTTTGTATGTCGCTATCATGTCTCCCCTAACCCTAATATCCTCCAGTGTTGTCAGGTCGATTTCCCTTAACCTTTCCTCGTAGGACATTCTCCTTAGCTCTGGAACTAGACTAGTTGTAAACCTTTGCACTTTCTCTAATTTCTTGACGTGCTTGACCAGGTGTGGGTTCCAAACTGGTGCTGCTTACTCCAGTATGTTCCTGACGTACACGGTGTACAGAATTTTGAACGATTCCTTACTGAGGTATCGGAACTCTTGTCAGGTTTGCCAGGCGCCCATATGCTGCAGCAGTTATTTGGTTGATGTGCGCCTCAGATGTGCTCGGTATTATACTCACCCCAAGATCCTTTTCCTTGAGTGAGGTTTGCAGTCTTTGGCCACCTAGACTATACTCTGTCTGCGGTCTTCGTTGCCCTTCCCTGATCTTCATGACTTTGCATTGGTGGGGGTTAAATTCGAGGAGCCAGTTGCTGGACCAGGCTTCCAGCCTGTCCAGGTCTCTTTGTAGTCCTGCCTGGTCCCCATCCGATTTAATTCTCCTCATTAACTTCACATCATCTACAAATAGGGACACTTCTGAGTCTATTCCTTCCGTCATGTCATTCACATATACCAAAAATAACACTGGTCCTAGGACTGACACCTGTGGAACCCCACTCGTCACAGGCGCTCAGTCTGACACCTCGTCACGTACCATGACTCGTTGTTGCCTCCCTGTCAGGTATTCTGCGTGTGTGTGCGTGCATAAATACATAGTTGCATGTTAATAAATAAAAATCAACAGGTGTACCAGCCAGAACATTAATACGTGTGTGCATTATGTATACGCCATGCCATATGTAGAAAATATACACAGTATAACAATTAGCACCACTTCTGATCTGGCCGTTGAATTGAGCTTCGACTGGCTTGATAATATTTTATTTTTTAATATCTTTATTTACTACAAGTACATGTACAAGGTATACAGGCCTAGCTGACATCTATGACACACTACTATATAGAAAGCCACTTGTTATTCTGAGCATTTCGGGCAAATTTGGTCTGTTTTGTCCCAGGATGCGACCCACACCAGTCGACTAACACCCAGGTACCCATTTTACTGATACCTGGAGAGATACCTCGAGAGAGTTCCAGGGGTCAACGCCCCGATCTGTGAACATAGACAACCGGTGTAAAGAAACACGCCCAATGTGTCTACCCTCGCCGGGAATCGAACCCAGACACCTCACCGTGTGAAGCGAGAGCTTTAGCATGAGCTCATTTCTAGAAAGTCATGATAAAAGAGATAAAAAAAAATTGTTCGATCGAAACTGTCTTCACGTGATCTACGAATTCTGAGGAAATATATTTAAAAGAAGGTAGTGATTAACAGACAAGGTAGATCTGGTGCACTCAAATCTATATTGTTAATTCTCAGAACTCGGAGAGAACGTGAACACATTATAAAAAATTTTGAATAATACTAAGTAGATATTATAACACACAGTTGAACACTTACTACATTATTTATCTATACAGGTTATTTACATTTAACCCCAACTCTGCTAGGGTGAGATTGATATAGGCTGTATGATTATCATCTCTGGGTGGATCAAACTCTGTTACAATAGGTAACTCACTTTATGATTAAGGGGGATCTACACTGGTATCCACAAATGATACTTGAGGATTTCTCAACACTTGTCATGTACGTAGGGAATAACGACATTCAGGTTGATCTGACTGGTCATTAGAGGTAGAGGGAACAGCAACAGGAGAATTATCAGATTATCTCTCACTTGTCTGATTGTCAGGGGTGTCAGGGACTTCGTCATCATCACATACTAACTTCATATGATCTAAATGCGATTCTTTAAACTGACCCGTACTAATTTCTCTAACTTTATACTTATTGCCATTAATATGTTCGACTACTCTATAAAAACCGACAAACTTTTGGTCAAGTTTTGGCATTGCTGAAGTTTTGTTAAAATTAAACAACATGACTCTGGAACCTACTTGTACTTTAGTCGGTTTGGCTCGAGTATTAGTTACTCTAGTAAATTCTGCTGTTGACTTACGAAGTGTTTCTCGAATTCGTCTGAAAACACTCTGAGCTTGACTGGTATGGACTGCTACGAAATCATCAGGATTGTAAGTCGGTTTTGGATTGGAATATAACAGCTCATAAGGCAAACGCTTATCGAAAACCGTACAATGCATAATGAGGGTATCACCTATAGAAGCATTATAAGCAGAATTTATTGCACATTGAACATCAGGAATGACTTCATCCCAGGTTACACTATTGGGATTGATGGTAGCTCTCAAGACGTCAAGGACTTTCTTATTCGTTCTTTCTGCTAACCCTTTACTGGCAGGATGGTGCAGAACAATGGTTGATTTTGTAATTTTGTATAGGGTACACAAGTTTTCTAGGATCTCATTACAAAATTCACCTCCATTATCTGTTATAAGGGACTTAGGAGTGATATGTCTGCAGATTATACGTTCCTTGAATGCTTTTGCTACTGTCTCAGCAGTTTTATCTGCAATAGGCACTAACTCACAATATCTGGTAAAATGATCGACCATCACACACAGATGTTTGTTTCCACTGAGGGAACATTGGAAATTAGTCAACAGATCTAGTGCAACTCTTTCCCATGGCTCACTAGTAGTAGGAAAGATTTGGATTGGATTAGGACCAGTAACATTACCTTTATGTTTCATACAGACACTACATTTCTTAACATACTCAGTAATATCAGTGGACATATGAGGCCAAAAGCATTTCAACCTGGCTTGTTTCATGGAACGATCTATACCAGGATGTGCAACACCTGATACATCGTGAACTAGCTGCAAGGCTACTTTCACTAGTGACTGTGGAATTACTAACTGGTATACTCTTCTACTAGGATTACCCAGCTCGGTAGTGCGATACAGTAATTCTTGGTTCATAACAAAGTCCCTGATGGGTGCTGGTGGCTTCACAGAGAGAATAAGATCTTCCTGGAGCAGGAATCGAATCACACCAGACTACATGGGATCTGTTCTTTGAGCAGTCTTTACATCCTCAGCACTAAATGGAGGATCAGCAGTTACTACACTGACATGACGCGATAAAGCATCAGCAACTACATTGGATTTGCCATCAAATGTGCATTGGTGGGGTTGAACTCTTGGATAGTCAAGGACCATCTGGCAAGTCTTCCAGTGGGTTGTTTATTCTGGAATAAGGGTATCAATGGGGCATGATCTGTTATGACATGAACAGTGTACTGATAAATGATATCTCGGAAGTGCTTTAAAGACCATACTATAGCTAAAGCTTCTTGCTCAGTAACTGTATAATTACGTTCAGCTTTACTAAGGACTCGGCTAGCAAATGCAACTGCGTTGTACTTGCTACTGGTCTTTTGTGCCAGGACTGCACCAATGCCTATTGAACTAGCATCAGTGGTCAGATAGAAAGGCTTTGAAAAATCTTTAAATTTCAAAATAGGGGCAGATGTTAGCCTTTCTTTGAGAGTTTGGAATGCTCTTTCTTGACGGAAGGTCCAAACAAATGGAGCATCTTTCTTAAGCAACTCGGTTAGAGGAGCTGCTATTGAAGAAAAATTAGCAATGAATGATCTATAAAAACCTGCTAAGCCCACAAAGGATCTTACGGCATCAGCAGTTTTGGGAGATGGAAAATTTGATACTGCAGTTACTTTACTCTGGTCAGTCGTAACCCCTCTAGGAGTGACTACATGACCAAGAAACTTGATTTCTGATCTGAAAAATTGACATTTGGACAGTTTTGATCTTTAAATTGGCTTCTTCAAGCTTACCAAGTACTATGTCAAGTCTTTTTAAGTGCGTATCTACGTCTTGTGACATGACAATCACATCATCTAAGTACACCATGAGTATATTACCTATGAGACCTCTAAAGATATTGGTCATGAGCCTCGAGAATGTAATAGGTGATGATCTTAATCCAAAGGCCATACGACGGAATTCAAAATGACCTTGCGGAGTGGAGAATGCGGTGAGCTCTTGGCTGTCCTCGTGAAGAGGAACTTGCCAAAACCCTTGTAACAAGTCTAGGGTCGAGAAAACTTTGTTATCTTCAATATTACGTAATAGATCACCAAGTACAGGAAGTGGGAAGCGATCTGGAATCGTTTTCGCATTTAACTTCCTAAAGTCAATCACTGGGTGCCAAGTACCGTCCTTCTTAGGTACTAAGAACAGGGGCGCATTCCAAGGTGAATTGCTAGATGCGATAACACCATTGTCAAGCATCTGGTTAATTATTTTCTCTGCGACAGCAACTTGAGAATGCGGCATTCTGTACGCAGGTACATAAATGGGTCTAGTACCAGGTTCCAGTGGAATACGATGGGACACAAGGCCACATATCTGGAAAACAAAATGTCATTGAAATATGGTCAGGATAGCTTTATCTTGCTTCAACCACCAAAACTAGACTAAAACAAACAAAGCTGAAAAAAACACCAATGTTTCATTGTGAAGTTAACAAAATAAACTTTACATGTAAGAAAATATTGTTAAGCAAAAAATAAAGCCACTAAGAATACATTAGCATTTCAGGCAGACTAATACTAATGTTTACACACTACTTAAGACATTGATACTGAGTGGTACAATTATAAGTATGCATTATTATAAAAAGATAGGTAACAAAAATAGTACAAATTTAAGTTAGATGATTATATAACTCGTAATAGAAAACACCTGCAAGTGAAAAACAATTGAACCAATTGAACCTTATTTGAACTAACACCCAATTTCAGCACTTTGAAAGGAAATTTTTTATACAAATCAGTTTTACAGACTAAGAGTTGTTATTTTACCTCAACCCATTTCATGAGAGAGAGCAGGATTCAACGTGGGAATTTTTAGTAATAGTCCGATTTCAATTATTTATTTATTTTTTTGTGAGTTAAGAAGGTTGTAAAATGTGTATGCTAGAAGTTTCATGAAGTTTTCCCAAAAATAAGAAGAGATCAAAAATGAAATAATGATTTTTGATATGGCAACACCTTGATAAAATTTGTGCCAAATTGTTAATGTTTATGATCTTGTAGCTGACTTTACATGAACAAGTAAAAGCTAAAGAAAAACTGTATAGAATAATTAAACAACATATTATACTCTATCCCGAAATATTCTAAATTTTGATTTTTTTTGGGGGGGGGGATTATTTAAAAAAAAAAAAAGCAAAACCTGAATAAGGTGTGAAAAAAATCATAAAAAATTATTCATAAATAAGAAAATTTTACTACTAGGAGAATAACTTTGTTATTCTGAGCGTCCTTGTAGAGTCGACTTCAGCAAACTACATTTCTGGGAGGATGATAAGCTTGAAAATGGCATTGGTGGCTTCGTTAAATATTCTTGGATTGGAGGCGTATTGTAGGTAGGCAAACACGAGACAGGTGAAGATTATTTTGATGTTGTCCTGAAAGATGGATGATGGGTCCATGGTAGTGGGGGTGGGAAAGGTTGGCTGTTGGATTACTTGTACTATAAATAACAACAAGGCACAATACCGTGACTGGAAAATACACAAATAACCCGTACGTATTAGAGGAGCTTGCCACGACGTTTCGGTCCGACTTTGTAAATGGTCCAAGTGAGATCGAAACGTCGTGGTAACTTCCTCTCTCCTATGTGTGGGTTATTTGTGTACTTGTAGTATCTTTTGAGTTAATTACCATTTTGTCCTAGGCACATGTCAATTAGACACTAGGTCTGTTGTATGTGTGTGTGTGTGTAAGGAAACACTTCAAAATGTTTCCGCCCTGCCGGAAATTGAACCCGGGCCCTCCGTGCGTGAAGTGAGAGCTTTAGTCACCAGGCCACCGGGGCGCCGACGTGTGATGGCACAGCGTGTTGGTCCACTGGTGTTTTGAAGTTTCTTATATGAGCCACTGAGTTTTTTTATGGACAATCTTCTTGCTCATGACAGGATGGATAATGAGAACCTACAAAACCAATTATGCCAAGCCCATGATGACACTCTTCAGGTCGCTTGTTCTATCAAGGCTGGAATATTGCTGCACACTAACTGCACCTTTCAAGGCAGGTGAAATTGCTGATCTAGAAAATGTGCAGAGAACCTTCACGGTACACATAACTGTGATAAACCACCTCAATTACTGGGAACGCTTCAAGTTCCTCAACCTGTACTCCCTAGAATGCAGGCAGGAGAGATACATTATTATATACACTTGGAAAATCCTAGAGGGATTAGTACCAAACTTCCACACGAGAGTCACTCCCTATGAAAGCAAAAGACTCGGCAGGCGATGCAACATCCCCCCAATGAAAAGCAGGGGTGTCACTTGCACGATAAGAGACAACACAGTAATGTCAGGGGCCCAAGACTGTTCAACTGCCTCCCAGCATACATAAGGGGAATTACCAATAGATCACTGGCTGTCTTTAAGCAGGCACTGGACAAGCACCTAAAGTCAGTACCTGACCAGCCGGGCTGTGGTTCGTACGTCGGTTTGCGTGCGGCCAACAGTAACAGCCTGGTTGATCAGACCCTGATCCACCATGAGGCCTGGTCACAGACCGGGCCGCGGGGGCGTTTACCCCCGGAACCCTCTTCAGGTATACTCCAGGTAGAGCATCCAGAAGCAAGGATTGCGTGGTCACCTTTACACTTTAAGCACTCAGGTTGATCACTCTTGGGATATTCAGAATGAGTGTAATTGTTAGCATCTCATATTGAGCAAAACATCTTCTTGAAAGAACAGCCCTTGGTGGGTGTAGGCAAATACAGTAGTGATGTGGCCTTGCTAGTGTGAAGACGGACTCTGTGAGTTCTCTGTGAAACTGAACCAACGATGCTCTCTATCGAGCAACTCTACCAGGAGCTGAAGGTGGCTAGGCTGGGGATACAACAACTGACTGAGCTAAACAAGAGGATTCTTAGTAATCCTCCTGTTGTGAATCCTCAGGTCAAGATAGGAAGCTGGACAGTGGTCGGGCACAATGGAATGAACCTGATGATCAAGAGGATGGATGGAGACGCAGGAACAACGAAGAGACAGGTGACTGCTGTGGAAACTACGAACCCATTCCCCATGCTACCTGACGAATGCGTGCCCATCAACTTGAGCCTAGCGAACTAGGTTTGCTTCAAGTTGCGAGGACATACGATGGTGTTGGCGCCTCAGAGCTAATTTCATTTTACTCTCCGTTTGGTGTTTACCTGGAGTTTACTCGGCAGACGATGTAACATCCCCCCCAATGAAAAGCAGGGGTGCCACTAGCACGTTCAGAGACAACACAATAAGTGTCAGGGGCCCAAGACTGTTCAACTGCCTCCCAGCATACATAAGGGGGATTACCAATAGACCCCTGGCTGTCTTCAAGCAGGCACTGGACAGGCACCTAAAGTCGCTGCCTGACCAGCCAGGCTGTGGTTCGTACGTTGGACTGCGTGCGGCCAGCAGTAACAGCCTGGTTGATCAGGCTCTGATCCAACATGAGGCCTGGTCACAGACCGGCCGCAGGGTTGACCTGGAACTCTCTCCAGGTAAACTCCAGGTTACCTGAAGAGAGTTCCAGGGGTCAACGCTCCCGCGGCCTGGTCTGTGACCAGGCCTCATGGTGGATCAAAGCCACTAGCCTCCACAAGCAGTAAACAAATTATTGTAACCAGTGGGTTAGAGAGTCGTGAATTTTCGCTCACCATGAGGCGGGCTAAAATAACATGGGTTCGATCCTCTGGCTAGTAGCAGTGTTGTTATTGAATATATATATTGTTAATGAATATATATATTGTACTGGTCCGCCTCATGGTGGCTAGCACAGTGTTCTTATTGATTAATACCACTCGTTCGTGGTTACAATAATATATATATGCTGCTCGTGGACTAGTACACCAAACAGGGATGAGAAGGAAAATTAGCCTAGAAGCTCCCACAACTCCGTATGTCCTCGGATGGTGGTAAAACAGCTAGCTCTGCTGGCTGTGCTATCTTTGTAGGATATATATATATATATATATATATATATATATATATATATATATATATATATATATATATATATATATATATATATATATATATATATATATATATTTATATATATATCCTACATATATATTTATAGGATATATATATATATATATATATATATATATATATATATATATATATATATATATATATATATATAATACATACATATATATATAGGATGGGGTCCACCTCTGGTGCAAATTGTGGGACCCATAGCCTCGGAGAAGTGGATAAAAAGGCTTCAAGGAAGAATATTTGGATTTCTTCCTGAAGCCATTTGAATATTCCACTTCCCCTACCACCTCATCTTTTTTTTTTTACCAATAGGTATATTTTATTACATAATATGGTACAAAAGATTTAAGAGATACATTGTTGATATAAAGATGGCATATACAGTACACGAGGTGTGAGAGATACATGTCTAGTACATATTGTTACATGTTTGTCACTGATTATAATGCGAAAATCTCATCCAGTTCCTCCGAGCTGGGGCGCGTGCCCAAAATACAGCATGCATTACCCCTCTGAACAGCAGCGCTGAGTCGCTGGAACAGAAAACTAGCTGCCCTGGGATCCCTACTTACCCTGTTGAGTCTTTTGCCCAGCTCCTTGAGGAACTTAGATGCACTCTTTCCCCATGAGCCAAGGGTCTCCGAGCCTATGGGAACAAACATATAATGATGGGCAAGTTCTCCATATTTTCTTGACTACTGGGACTCCCTGAAGGTGGCAGCTGCCCCTCCTTCCTCCCTGGTGTATTGGAGATAGGTATCAGCCAAGGTAGATGCACATGTGTAGTCCCACACCACCTGCTTGCCGTCTGTCCAGGCTTGAAGGGTGATACCATCTGGACGCTTTTTTTTTTATTTAAAAACAGTACATACAAGTACATACAAGAAGAGATACATCAGGAACAAAATGTATGTGATAATATAATAATTATACACTGTCATAATCCAACACGTCAGCAGGATAGAAATTTGACTTTTCATATTCGATGTAAACCCTTTACATCATAACCCGCAATTGCGGAAACAAAACATTCAAAACAATGATAAGTACTATAACAAGCATAGTATTATGTCACTAACTACAAATTACAAACCAAGAACCCCCCTCCCTCCCGGAGCTACCGTACAACACGATCACGTGCTCTAGTAGCTGGACCCTCCTGCAGCTCAACACATTACATATCACGAGGGAAACCTCGACTTAACTGATTTGTGTTCAGAGCCCAACACAGTGTTTCTCAACATAATATATCATACCTCCGAACACAAAACATAGACATCTAACCATGTGTACTTTAAATATGTTGATACCGTTAGTGTAAAAAACTTTTACATCTTATTGAAAACAGTACATACAGGTATATACAATTATGTGCAACAATGTTTATTAATATTACAACACACCGACAACACCCCCCCCCCCAAAAAAAAAAAACATTTACAAATCATTATCAACCTTACCACGTATACTATTTGATCATACATAGATGTTGTTCGTTTGCCTTAGTATTACATACAAGTTAGGTCGAAACACATATTTGTTCAATACAAATTATCTTTGTCGACACTCGACTCCAGTCCGACTCTCATGTATGTTACATGGGGATCAAGAAGCACCTAAGTTTACGTCTCCGATCATTACAAAACATTCGAGGCGCTACAAAAACACAATTCTCCTACCACCGACCTTGTTCATGGTGGGCATACCATCCAAGGTTAATTTCCATAACTCTCTACATGCTTTGGCGTGCTCCCTAACACAAAACTAGGTGACCTTTTGATATCATCAGAAAAACCTTAGGTTCTCTGTTTACCTGGAGTTTACCTGGAGAGAATTCCAGGGGTCAACGCCCCCGCGGCCCGGTCTATCATTAGATCTCTTTTTCTCTAAATTCTCCCCCCCCCTTACTAGGTACACAAAACACCTAACTAAATAACCTCAGTACATATTACCAGTATACATCGGAACACATAAGAAATTTTAACACATAACCAAGCAACACTAATAAGAATCATAGCCTAATTGTATACTATGTTCTATCCACCATATATACAACTTGGAAATCTCTCCATGATGTCAATTCGCACAATCTGAGTCGGTCCAATGGAAGGCCACAAAAGTAACGCTGAGTCTCGACCCCTGCAACCACAATTAGGTGAGTACAGAGGATATAACCCTTATTTGGCACAATGGGTTGTCACTGTCTCATAAAAGTCTTCGGGCTATAATAGCCCAATTTGAATATCCAACTCGCATACCTCTACACTACTATATATGACCGACTCTTCACCTTGCAAAAGAAGTTTACCTACCACTTAATAACTAACAGTTCCACCAAAATGATAAAACCAAGCACTGTGTCTCCATTTTAAACTCCCCCTCCCCAGTCTGAGTCAACGATCACGCCGAGAAACCTACCCCGGACCTACTACAGGTCACCTTCCCTCATCCTAGGCCACACCCCACATCTTGCACACCTATTCACTAGCGCACTTCATACATAAAACTAAAAAACACCCTCCCCCCTCCCAGGAGACCAGCCCACACGCTCCATCATGGAACCATTCAACACGCAGTGGATGTCACAACCCCTTAAATACATCCATCGTTAGATGCCTATATCCCAATGAAAAGTCTCTCTCCCAGCTATGTCCATACACTTCACGATTTCTACATTTCGTTCTGTAAAACCGACACGTCAGTGCCCTGATGCGTGTCGCACTTCTAATCTCCCGCATCCCCCAAGAAACATATAAATAATCGAGTACCAAGTACGAAACCGATCGTCGGACCGCATCCGAACAACCCCATACCTCTAAACTTAACGCCCTAAGCATTGACAACCCCTCACCGCCCACCTGTCGTAGGACGCCCTGAAACCAGTTCCTCACCCTTATTAATTCTTCACAAAAGTATACGACATGGTAGGCCGTTTCCGGCCATCCACACCATACACAGTTCTGATCCCGAGTCAAACCCATGACATACAACTTCGCCCTAGACACTAGGATTCCATGAAGGAAATGGAATCCAGTTTCTCGAACCCGAGGTTGCAATCGCAATCTCTTGAACCAATACCAAATGGTCTTCCAATGGTAACCCGGGTAAACCTCCTCACCAATGACATCACCCTCGTACATACCAATATTATCCAGTTTACATACCTTTACCCTCTTGGGGTCTTGTGCCACCAATAGATGCCGTAACATGGCTTCACACAATATTAAATCCTTACCCACCCACCACCTTCTAACCTCTCTCATTACTGCGTCAACCCTTGCCCCCCTAACTCCGCCTCTCTCTAGGTATTCCATCTGCACATAAATACCAATCAAACGCCTATGTACCGGTATTAACCCCATACCTCCCTTAGCTATTTTTGTCATGACGACATCCTTCCCCAACCAATGTCGACGGTATCCCCATATAAAATTCAAAACTTTCCTATGTAACCTCAGTACATCCTCCGGAAGCAAAGGATAAACTGCTGCCACAAACCATAATTTACTATACACAAGGACGTTTATGACAATTACCCTCTGAAGTATTGTCACCTCACTCGGTTGCCATCCAGCCATTCTTCGAATGGCCGCATCTACAATGAAAGACGAATTAATTGTTCTTGCAGATCTTTCCTCGTCACAAAAATGTACTCCACATATTTTAAGGCTCTCGACAGTTTTCCACCCATACTCCTTGCCCAACGTGTCCCCCACCCAGGACCCCACCACCAAAAAATTTGATTTTTCCCTATTAACACGCATGCCTGACGCATCTCCAAAAAAAACTATAACCCTGTTAATGAATTATAAGCCTACCCTACTACGCACCATTATTGTAGTATCATCAACGTATCCTATGATGCCCACGTGCTGATGCATGAGCTGGTGCAGCTGACGTTCTCAGCAGGCACCCGACTGCTCAGCTACGCTGATGACCTGGCACTCATTGTCATCGGGAAGCCCGGACTGTTGGACTGTTGCGCAAAGCCCAACGCGACCTCAGCCTGCTAGATACCACGTGCCGTAGCCTTGGCCTCAAGATCTCGGCGGAAAAGTCCAAGGCCATGATCTTTCGTGTCAAGGTGCCTGATACCAGGCTGAAGATCTCAGACATTAACCTGGACTGGGTCTGCAGTTACCAATATCTTGGTATATGGATTGACAGCCGACTCTCCTTCCGCAAGCAGGCAGAGCATGTCAGGGAGCGTGCCATGCAACGTGTCACGGCCATGCGTGCCATGGCCAATCCTAGGACTGGTGCCAGCCACGATATTCTCCGGATGTTCTACGTGCAGGCGGTGCGCTCGCTAGTCGACTATGGTGCAATCACCCTGGCCCATGCTCATCCCTCATGCCTCAAGCGCCTCAGCGTTGTACAAAATGCTGCGGCTCGGGTCATCCTGGGGGCTCCGGGCTGGACGAACACAGTGACTCTGAACAGAGAGGCCCAACTGCAGCCCCTAAGTGACAGGATCGCCCTTGTTGCTGCCAGGAGGTTGGCCAAATTTGTCCAGCTACCGGGCGGTGAGCGCCTGCTGAGAGACCTCCTTGACCGTCAGCGAGGCGACATCGCAGGAGGCCGTGTCCGACTATGGTTGTGGTCGGCTGCGGAAGTGACAAAGGAGCTCCTGCCCATGCCGCTCCTCGAGGACAAGGGATGCGACCGGCCAGTCGATGGGTACACCGTGCCACCGCCATGGGCACCAGAACCTGTCGTAATCCACCTTGCAAACCTGCCAGCCAGCAAGCGTCACTGTCCACAGCACATGCTGCAGCGGTGGGCAGCTGCAAGCATTGCTGCAGTGGAGCATCCCGGGTGTGCAGTGTACTACACTGATGGATCAAGAGACCCTGAGGCCGGCCGCACGGGTTCCGGATATATCACTCCTCCCTAACAGCCGGCTGGCGCTCCCAGACCACTGCAGCATCCTACAGGCAGAACTCCACGCCATCCAGAGGGCCATCCAACATGCGCTCCTGGAACACCACCAACCTCCAGTCATCCACGTCGACTCCAGGGGGCGATACAGGCATCATGCATAGGGCCAAGATAACATCCGGCTCCTCACCGCCATCAGAAGAGACCTACATTCACTTGACGAGCAGGGCCGGCAAGCAACAATCAATTGGATACCAAGCCACATCGACCTTGCTGGGAATGATGCGGCGGATGGGGCGGCTAAGTCTGCCACACTTGCGGCCCAACCTGCGACTACAATTGCCATTAGCCGCAGGCAGGTGCACCTGGGGGCAGCTTCGGCAGCCAGACGCCCACTACCAGCACTGGGAGCATCTCGGAGCCGGCACTGGTATGACAGAGCGACACGTAGGGAGCCCCCACCAAACATGAGGAAACTGAACAGGGAGCTGCAAGTCAGTGTCCACCGCCTGCGCCTCGGCTACCCTACTGCAAAGTGCCTCATCAAACGCATGAGTGAGGAGCTTTGCCGCCACTGCGACCGGATGGTTCCAAAGCCTCTAGTTCACTACATGCTTGACTGTCCTGTGACGACGTCCATCCGCTGCAGGCACTTCCCGATGGCACCTGGGGATCTGACCCGCGAGGACAAAGCAGCCCGGCTGGTTTACCTGGCCACCCATGACTTGGAGACACTGCTCCCAGTCCTAGCCACCCACCCGCCCCCTTGATGACGATGCCGGAGAACCCCGACGACGACCAAGACTACCCACTACAGCTATTCTTTCTCTCACTTCCTTCTTTCTTATCCCCCATCCTTCTTCTTCCTATGTAGGTAGAACCACAGTCTGAAGTACCGAGATCTGCTGATGAAGATGCGACGTCAGAAGACACTCCCCATCATGGGGAGCCACAGCAAGAAAGAAAGAAGATGACCGACACCCTCTACCCAGGGGGCCAATGCCGGGTCACCATTTGGAGAAGACCCGGGCCGGATGTACCGGCGAACATACAACAACAACAATATGATGCCCACCTCTACACCCTGCGCACTAAAACCCTGCCCCACTCCTCTGTTAACTAACCTATAAAAAGGGTCCTGCAAACAGGCAAACAAGAGTTGGGAGAGGGGACACCCCTGATGCAGCCCCCACCCCATGCCTATCGCGGACCCCACCCTCCCATTCACCTGAACCAGTAGTTTTGCATCAAAATATAGCATACGCACCCATGACACTACCTCTTCCCCAAAACCCTGTTTTAATAATATTGCAAATAAAGTCTCCCTATCTACATTATCAAAAGCCTTTTCCCAATCCAATCCAAATACTCCGCCCCATGACGTTCCTCCACAAAACTTTTAATTCTACGATGGCTGACCCTCATCAACCATCCAGGAATCCCATATTGCCCTTCCCATACCACTTTATCCAACACCCGTTTCATACGATTAGCTAAAATTCTTGCAAAAATCTTGTAATCCGCTCCTAACAACGTGATGGGTCTATATTCTCCTAGAGTTCCATGGATGTGTACCTTCGGCACTAAAACGACGATCCCCAACCCCACCTCCCCACCCATTTTTCCATCATCTTTCATAGCATTGTATAAACGGACCAGGACATGTTTTAACGTTTCCCAATGGACTACATAAAAATCCCCCGAAATTCCATCCCAACCCGGCGATTTTCCCATTGCCTGACCCCGAATGGCCTGGGCAACCTCCTCCTCTGTTATACAACCCTCCATGGCCATTCTATCCACATCATTCACGTTCACCACTATACTATGCAGTAAGGCCTCCCTTGCCTCCTGATTCCTCTCTCTACCAATCCATTTTTGTGCAAACCATTTATCCGCATAGTTCCCCATGCTTTCCGTAGTACATAGCCTTTGTCCCTTACAATATCCAGCCAAGTCCTCGTCAACAACCAAAGACATCACCGTCGTCGCCTAGCGTCGCAACCTGAAACTTCGAAGGACTCAAACAGAGGGCTTATCCCCCCATAGCACCTCCTCTATCCCTGCCCGCACCCTCAACGCCTGAAAATTCTCGTTCTGTATATCCTGTAATTGACTTCTAAGACACTCTATTTCTGCTTGATCATACCTTCCTCCCGCACCGTAACAATCTCGCAATTGACCCTCAAGGTACCTCTGCTTTCCGTACCTATATGACGCATCTTCCCTCCCTAACCTACTGTAAAAACCCTTTATTGCTAACTTTGCTCTTGAATTCCACCAATCCACCACATTCCCGATTCCTCTACCACCGTCCCACAACCTCTCCCACCATAACCCAAAAGTCTCCAAAGCCTCTAAACCCTTCAACAATCTAACATTTAATTTCCAGTAGCTAGGGAACACTTGAACAACACCTTCCCATTCTAGAGCTGCCAGCACGCCCCGATGGTCTGTGAAACCCAAATCCACGCATTCTACCCTCCCACAACGTATTAAATCACTGATGTACACTCTATCTAAACGCGCGGCATAACCTTTCCGACCAAAGGTGAAATCAACATTCCACCCCGCACCCCCAATCACGTCAACAACACCAACCGCCTGCAGTACATCCCGTAAAATCTCTAAGAGACACCCCCCACCTCTTGGCTCAACATCCTTTCCCCTAATAACACAATTCCAATCCCCGGCAATCACGGAAACTAAAGGGAGACCCCTTAGAAAATATACTAAATGCTCGCGCACAAAATCCTCCTTCACCCGTCTATTAGACGTCGCTGGCATATACACACAAACAAAACCTACTTGTATATGCCCCCATGTTCCCACAACACGCACAATCCGTCCCCCACCGCCCCAATCCCATGCCAACAACGTAAAAGGACTGGTCTCCCATATGCCTACTACAACCCCACCTTTGAAATTGTCCGAGTTCCCCACATAACATGTATACCCTCGCACTCGCAACTCACTTCCACACCTAAAATTATGTTCTTGCATAAAGAACACATCAACATCCAAACGTCTTAGTGATACCTCCACCCATTGCCTCTTGACCTCTGTATGGAGGCCATTAACATTTATTGTAATGCACTTGAAGACAGTGGCGGGGTTTTATCATTTCTCTTCCCAGTCGTTGACAAACCTGACTTGGACTTACCACTACTACTTCTAAAGGACTTCCCACCACTTCCACCTAACTTACCTAAGGGAGCACCCTTGTCACCTTTGGCTACATCTGATCAAACCTTTTTGCTTGTCCTCTGGCCTGGAGTTAGAATGTCATCCTCCACGGGTGTACTTGGCTTCTTACGGGAAGCTCCCTCGTACTCCATGTCACCCGTATTATCTTCCCTGTGCACCTCCACGTCCGCCTCTATCACAGACTTATGAGGTACACGCCTTCCCTCTACACCCACACTACTCACAAGTACAGTCTCCACCACCGGTGAAATCACCGGCGCGGATAAGAAATCCACTGGCGTCGGGCTGTCAAGGAGCCTCTGAATCTCATCAAAACCAGGCAACTCTATGGTCGGGCTCAGCACCTCTTCCACCAGAGGTGACCCACCCGCGGCACTACCATCTTGATCGCCCTCAGATGCTGGTGGCAACGTCGAGACGACTTCTCTGCAACCTCCACCGCTGCACTCCATGTCCCATTAACAGGTAACTCCTTCAGAATATCCTCTACCACCGGTATGTCATCCTTTGGTGGGTGAACGCACTCGTCCATCACTACACTAATTGTCACTTCAGGTTGTTCCTTCCGCTGCTGCCACCTCCGTCACTCGCAATTCGCGGCCATATGGCCAGGGCCACCACACAGACGGCACGTCCGTACCTGCCCTGGGTAGGTAACGTAGATTTGCGTCCTGAACTCTTCTATAGTCACATATGATGGAATAAGCTGTCTCAAAGTCCTTTTCATGGAACAAGACCCTTCTAACATCCCAGCATAGATTCCTTGGGACCATCGCCCCACATTGACAGCATGTATAGTCCTGTAACTTCCAAACACACGTCGTACATCAGCTTCGTCGGCTTCAAATGGAATATTGCGAAGACGAATCCATGAGTAATGTGCCGAAACGTCGCGAAGTCGCACCTTCAAGCTATTGTTGACAACAATAGGCCGTTCTTGATACGTGTCAACAACCCTTTCATAGACAGCGGGTGACACAAATTTCACAAAGATTCTCGTATTACCATTCAGTGACACGCCGTACAAATCTTCGGTAGGTATCTTGAGAGTATCCCGAATGATGAGGGGTAAAACGACATCGGCATTGCTTGGGTAAACGACTCCTTTTAATAATTCCAAGCAGACGGTGTTGACTCTCCTCTTGTAGTTCGCCATTTTGTAGAAAACAAAGCTTCACCAACCAGTCACCAGGGGTCACTTGACGTGCACCTGGGACACCCTCACTCTGTCAAGGTTGGGAAGCGTCTGGACGCTTTTGGCTGCCATCAGATCTGCATAGTTGGGGTGGCTCCCTTACTGCTTGGCATTCAGCTCTGGATATATATATATATATATATATATATATATATACAGGGGGACAAGATTGAGGACCACAATGGAAATAAGACAGACAGTCCTTGATGACGCACTGACTTTCTTGGGCCTGGTCACGGACCGGGCCGCAGGGGCATTGACCCCTGGAATTCTCTCCAGGTAGACTCCAGGTAGATATATATATATATATATATATATATATATATATATATATATATATATATATATATATATATATATATATATATATATATTTTATTAACACATTGGCCGATTCCACCAAGGCAGGGTGGCCCGAAAAGAAAACTTTCATCATCATTCACTCCATCACTGTCTTGCCAGAAGGGTGCTTTACACTACAGTTATAAAACTGCAACATTAACACCCTCCTTCAGAGTGCCGGCACTGTACTTCCCATCTCCAGAACTCAAGTCCGGCCTGCCGGTTTCCTGAATCCCTTCATAAATGTTACTTTGCTCACACTCCAACAGCACGTCAAGTATTAAAAACCATATGCCTCCATTCACTCCTATCAAATACGCTCACACATGCTTGCTGGAAGTCCAAGCCCTCGCACACAAAACTTCCTTTACCCCTCCCTCCAACCTTTCCTAGGCCGACCCCTACCCCGCCTTCCCTCCACTACAGATTTATACACTCTCGAAGTCACTCTGTCTCGTTCCATTCTCTCTACATGTCCAAACCACCTCAACAACCCCTCCTCAGCTCTCTGGACAATCGTTTTGGTAATCCCGCACCTCCTCCTAATTTCCAAACTCCGAATTCTCTGCATTATATTCACACCACACATTGACCTCAGACATGACATCTCCACTGCCTCCAGCCTTCTCCTCGTTGCAACATTCATCACCCATGCTTCACACCCATATAAGAGCATTGGTATAACTATACTCTCATACATTCCCTCTTTACTTCCATGGACAAGGTTCTTTGTCTCCACAGACTCCGAAGTGCTCCACTCACCCTTTTCCCTCATCAATTCTATGATTCACCTCATCCTTCATAGACCCATCCGCCGACATGTCCACTCCCAAATATCTGAATACATTCACCTCCTCCATACTCTCTCCCTCCAATCTGATATCCAATCTTTTGTCACCTATTCTTTTTGTTATCCTCATCACCTTACTCTTTCCTATATTCACTTTCAATTTTCTTCTTTTACACACCCTACCAAATTCATCCACCAACCTCTGCAACTTCTCTTCAGAATCTCCCAAAAGCACAGTGTCATCAGCAAAAAGCAACTGTGACAACTCCCACTTTGTATTTGCTTCTTTATCTTTTAGCCCAACACCTCTTGCCAAGACCCTCGCATTCAGTTCTCTTACAACCCCATCTATAAATATATTGAACAACCACGGTGACATCACACATCCTTGTCTAAGGCCCACTTTTACTGGGAAATAGTCCCTTCCCTCCTACACACTCTAACCTGAGCCTCACTATCCTCATAAAAACTCTTCACTGCTTTCAGTAACCTTCCTCCTATTCCATACACCTGCAACATCTGCCACATTGCCCCCCTATCTACCCTATCATACGCCTTTTCCAAATCCATAAATGCCACAAAAACATCTTTACCCTTATCCAAATACTGTTCACCTATATGTTTCACTGTAAACACTTGGTCTACACACCCCTACCTTTCCTAAAGCCCCCTTGTTCATCTGCTATCCTGCTTTCTGTTTTACTCTTAATTCTTTCAATAATAACTCTACCATACACTTTACCAGGTACACTCAACAGACTTATTCCCTATAATTTTTGCACTCTCTTTTGTCCCCTTTGCCTTTATACAAAGGAACAATACACGCTCTCTGCCAATCCCTAGGTACCTTACCCTCTTCCATACATTTATTAAATAATAGCACCAACCACTCCAAAATTATATCCCCACCTGCTTTTAACATTTCTATCTTTATCCCATCAATCCCAGCTGCCTTACCCCTTTCATTCTACCCACTGCCTCACGAACTTCCCCTACACCCACAACTGGCTCTTCCACACTCCTACAAGATGTTATTCCTCCTTGCCCTACACACGAAATTACAGCTTCCCTGTCTTCATCAACATTTAACAAATCCTCAAAATATTCTCTCCATCTTCCCGATACCTCTAACTCTCCATTTAATAACTCTCCTCTCCTATTTTTAACTGTCAAATCCATTTGTTCTCTAGGCTTCCTCAACTTATTAATCTCATTCCAAAACTTTTTCTTATTTTCAACAAAATTTGCTGATAACATCTCACCCATCTCTCATCTGCTCTCTTTTACATTGCTTCACCACTCTTTTAACCTCTCTTTTCTCTCCATATACTCTTCCCTCCTTGCATCACTTCTACTTTGTAAAAACCTCTCATATGCTAACTTTTTCTCCTTACTATATATATATATATATATATATATATATATATATATATATATATATATATATATATATATAGACAGCAACCGCCCAGGAGGTACTACCGTCCTGCCAAGTGAATGTAAAACGAAAGCCTGTATTTGTTTTACATGATGGTAGGATTGCTGGTGTCTTTTTTCTGTCTCATAAACATGCAAGATTTCAGGTATGTCTTGTTACTTCTACTTACACTTAGGTCACACTACACATTCATGTACAAGCATATGTATATACACACACACCCCTCTGGGTTTTCTTCTATTTTCTTACTAGTTCTTGTTCTTATTTCCTCTTATCTCCATGGGGAAGTGGAACAGAATTCTTCCTCCGTAAGCCATGCGTGTCGTAAGAGGCGACTAACATGCTGGGAGCAAGGGGCTAGTAACCCCTTCTCCTGTATATATTACTAAATGTAAAATGGGAAACTTTCGTTTTTCATTTTGGGCCACCACTTCGGTGGGAAACGGCCGACGTGTTGAAAGAAAGAATATATATAATATATATATATATATATATATATATATATATATATATATATATATATATATATATATATATATATATATATATATATATATATATAAGAGAGAGAGAGAGAGAGAGAGAGAGAGAGATTGTTTTCAAATATTCTATTGTTAACACCAAGAATACCCGATTCTTTCCTCATATTACGGAAAGAATTACTGTTTAACAATAGTGTGGAAGGTGCGTGATAATCTTTCAGCTAGCCTATGTTTACTATAGGCCTCATATATTCATTGAACTAACTTAAGCACGACAGAGAGGTTAGGTTAGGTAAAATTCGTCAGAACGCAAAAGAATCCCTGACGCGGGTCTTCATCATATCATGACCCGCCACTGTAACTTTTGGTCATCTGACGGAGACTTTCCACTGGCTTACCCTTCCACCTCTTTAAAAATTATTAGTAAACTACGAGAGAGAGGGTGAGCATTACTTTTATGGCTTGCTATACCCAGAGCAACAATGAATGTTTTGTTTTGTTTTTGCCCCTAGAAAAAACTAGCAAAATTAAGTGGCTGGCAGCGTTGTTGGGCGGAGCATCACTCTTATCATCTCAGACAGGCAACACTTGTGAACACACTTGACTGTCAGACACCACCAGCCTCCCTGCAGTAGTGAGGACTTAATTATAAGCTGTATATATATATATATATTGTCAGGATGAGGCATGGTGTAAGTAAAGTATGCGAGCTCTTGTATGAGTGTTCTGCTACTACACACATACAGTTGGAAGTTGAAGACTCAGAGGAGTCAGAGGGATGTTAGGAAGTATTTCTTCAGTAATAAAATTGTCAGGAAGTGGAACAGCCTGGAAAGTGATGTAGTGGAGGCAGGAATCATACATAGCTTTAAGAAGAGGCACGATAAGGCTCATGGATTAGGGAGAGGCTACAAACCTCACTCAAGGAAAAACATCTTGGGGTGAGCCACCAGGCCCGGTGGCCTGGTGGCTAAAGCTCTCGCTTCACACACGGAGTGCCCGGGTTCGATTCCCGGCGGGGTGGAAACATTTCGACGTGTTTCCTTACACCTGTTGTCATGTTCACCTAGCAGCAAATAGGTACCTGGGTGTTAGTCGACTGGTGTGGGTCGCATCCTGGGGGACAAGATTGACGCACTGACTTTCTTGGGTTATCCTGGGTGGCTAACCCTCCGGGGTTAAAAATTCTAAGAAAATCTTATCTAATCTTATCTTATAACACCAGACATATCTCCTGAGGCGCACATCAACCAAATAACTGCTGCAGCATATGGGCGCCTAGCAAACCTAACAGCATTCCGACATCTTAACCTCTCCTCGTAGGACATACCTCTTAGCTCCGGGACTAGTCTTGTTGCAAACCTTTTCACTTTCTCTAGTTTCTTTACATGCTTGGCTTGGTGTGGGTTCCAAACTGGTGCTGCATACTCCAATATGGGCCTAACGTACAGTGTACAGGATCCTGAATGATTCCTTATTAAGGGAAATCGACCTGAATACACTGGAGGACAGGAGAGATAGGGGGGACATGATAACGACATATAAAATACTGAGAGGAATTGACAAGGTGGACAGAGACAGGATGTTTCAGAGATGGGACACAGCAATAAGGGGACACAGTTGGAAGTTGAAGAATCAGATGAATCACAGGGATGTTAGGAAGTATTTCTTCAGTCACAGAGTGGTCAGGAAGTGGAATAGTCTGGGAAGTGATGTAGTGGAGGCAGGATCCATACATACCTGGAGTCTACCTGGAGAGAATTCCAGGGGTCAACGCCCCCGCGGCCCGGTCTGTGACCAGGCCTCTTGTTGGACCAGAGCCTGATCAACCAGGCTGTTACTGCTGGCCGCACGCAGTCCAACGTACGAACCACAGCCCGGCTGATCAGGTACCGACTTGAGGTGCCTGTCCAGTGCCTGCTTGAAGACAGCCAGGGGTTTGTTGGTAATCCCCCTGATGTATGCTGGGAGGCAGTTGAACAATCTTGGGCCCCTCACACTTATTGTGTTGTCCCTCAACGTGCTAGTGGCACCCCTGCTCTTCATTGGGGGGATGTTACATCGCCTGCCGAGTCTTTTGCTATCGTACGGAGTGATTTTTGTGTGCAAGTTTGGTACTAAGCCCTCCAGAATTTTCCATGTGTATATAATAATGTATCTCTCCCGCCTGCGTTCTAGAGAGTACAGGTTTAGGAACTTCAAGCGTTCCCAGTAGTTGAGGTGGTTTATCGCACTTATGCGTGCGGTGAAGGTTCTCTGCACATTTTCAAGGTCAGCAATTTCACCCGCCTTGAAAGGTGCAGTTAGTGTGCAGCAATATTCCAGCCTAGATAGAACAAGCGATCTGTAAAGTGTCAACATGGGCTTGGCATTCCTGGTTTTGAAGGTTCTCATTATCCATCCTGTCATTTTTCGAGCAGATGCAATTGCTACATTGTTATTGTCCTTGAAGGTGAGATCCTCTGACATGATCACTCCCAGGTCTTTGACATTAGTTTTTCGCTCTATTTTGTGGTTGGAATTTGTTTTGTACTCCGATGAGATTTTAATTTCTTCACGTTTTCCGTATCTGAGTAATTGAAATTTCTCATCATTGAACTTCATATTGTTTTCTGCAGCCCATTTAAAGATTTGGTTTATGTCTGCTTGGAGTCTTGCAGTGTCTTCAACGGTGGACACTGTCATACAGATTCGGGTGTCATCTGCAAAGGAAGACACAGCACTGTGGCTTATATCCCTGTCAATGTCTGATATGAGGATGAGGAATAGGATGGGAGCAAGTACTGTGCCTTGTGGAACAGAGCTTTTCACAGTAGCTGCCTCAGACTTTACTCTGTTGACTACTACTCTTTGTGTTCTACGTGTTAGGAAATTATAGATCCATCTACCAACTTTTCCTGTTATTCCTTTATCACGCATTTTGTGTGCTATTACACCATGGTCACACTTTAAGAAGAGGTATGATAAAGCTCATGAAGCAGAAAGAGTGACCCAGTAGCGACCAGTGAAGAGGCTGGGCCAGGAGCTATGAATCGACCCCTGCAACCACAACTAGGGTGAGTACACACATAACGGAAGGGATAGACTCAGAAGTGTCCCTGTTTGCAGATGATGTGAAGTTAATGAGAAGAATCAAATCAGTCGAGGATCAGGCAGGACTACAAAGAGACATGGACAGGCTACAAGCCTGGTCCAATAACTGGCTCCTTGAATTTAACCCTGCCAAATGTAAAATCATGAAGATCGGGGAAGGGCAAAGAAGACCGCAGACAGAGTATAGTCTAGGTGGCCAAAGACTGCAGACCTCACTCAAGGAAAAAGATCTTGGGGTGAGTATAATACCGAGCACATCTCCTGAGGCACACATCAATCAGATAACTGCTGCAGTATACGGGCGGATGGCAAACCTAAGAATAGCGTTCCAATACCTCACTATGGAATCATTCAAGACTCTGTACACGTCAGGCCCATACTGGAGTATGCAGCACCAGTTTGGAACCCACACCTGGTCAAGCACGTCAAGAAATTAGAGAGAGTGCAAAGGTTTGCAACAAGACTAGTCCCAGAGCTAAGGGGATTGTCCTACGAAGAAAGGTTAAGGGAAATCGGCCTGACGACACTAGAGGACAGGAGGGATAGGGGAGACATGATAACGACATATAAAATACTGCGAGGAATAGATAAGGTGGACAGAGACAGGATGTTCCAGAGAGGGGACACAGAAACAAGGGGTCACAATTGGAAGTTGAAGACTCCTATGAGTCAAAGGGATGTTAGGAAGTATTTCTTCAGTCATAGAGTTGTCAGGAAGTGGAATAGCCTAGAAAGCGACATAGTGGAGGCAGGAACCATACATAGTTTTAAGACGAGGATTGATAAAGCTCATGGAGCAGGGAAAGAGAGGACCTAGTCGCAATCAGTGAAGAGGCGGGGCCAGGAGCTATGACTCGACCCCTGCAACCACAAATAGGTGAGTACAAATAGGTGAGTACACACACACGCCCCGATGGCATGGTGGCTAGCGCTCTCGCTTCACGCACGGAGGACCCGGGTTCAATTCCCGGTGAACCCGGCGGGGCCGAAACATTTCGAAGTGTTTCCTTACTCACACACACATATATACAACAGGCCTAGTGTTTAATCGACATGTGCCTAGGACAAAATAGTAACTAACACTGAGTCTCGACCCCTGCAACCACAATTAGGTGAGTACAATTAGGTGAGTACACGCAGAATCAGGCAGGACTTCAAAAAGATTCGGACATGCTGGACACCTGGTCCAGCAACTGACTTCTCGAATTTAACCCCGCCAAATGCAAAGTCATGAAGATCGGGGAAGGGCAAAGAAGACCGCAGACAGACAAAATACAAAATACTGCGTGGAATAGACAAGGTAGATAGAGACAGGATGTTCCAGAGAGGGGACACAGAAACAAGGGGTCACAATCGGAAGTTGAAGACTCAGATGAGTCAAAGGGATGTTAGGAAGTATTTCTTCAGTCATAGAGTAGTCAGGAAGTGGAATAGTCTAGCAAGTGATGTAGTGGAGGCAGGAACCATACATAGCTTTAAGACGAGGTATGATAAAGCTCATGGAGCAGGGAGAGAATGAGTACACACGTGGTAATGCATTATTTACAGTGAGCAAAGTCAGGGTATTTTTCCAGAATGATCTGTAATATTCCACTGTGGATAAAATACTTTACCATTTCTTGAACATAGGAGCGAATGGAGACAAATGGTTTTTAAGACTTGACGTGCTGTTAGAGTGTGAGCAAGGTAACTTTTATGAAGGGATTCAGGGAAACCAGTAGGCCGGACTTGAGTCCTGGAGATGGGAAGTACAGTGTCTGCACTCTGTAGGAGGGGTGTTAATGTTGTAGTTTTGTAACTGTAGGCACGCCTATGGCTACAAGCAAATTTAGGAAATTTGCTTAGTATAAGTGGTATCATACCTTCACTAATAAGATATCTTGACATGTCACATAGGTTATTATACTGTCTATGTCTATATTCCACTTATTGAGGAATATAGAGATAGACAGTATAATAACCTATGTGACATGTCAAGATATCTTATTAGTGAAGGTATGATACCACTTATACTAAGCAAATTTCCTAAATTTGCTTGTAACAGATAAGTAAACTGTAGATATAAATCCAAATTAATTTCCATGAACGTGCCTATCTGTGCTCATGATAATGCGAGCACAGATGGGCATGTTTATGGAGCAATTTGCAATGTGAACAGACTGACTTAAGACTCAGGGAGTTTGACACCAGTCAGTCCATGTCTATGGTGCATCCAACAAAATAAGCAGACTCTTGGATGTCACTACCGCCCGCCTCCGGCTGGGTTACAAGTATCTTTGGCAGGTTAAATCACCACCACCAGATGTAGACCAAACAAGATGTGGAAACTTTTTTAGTCACTAAAAGTTCCACAGGGTAAGTGAGCCGTAAAAGCCTTACATACCGTGGATCGGCCCTCAGAGTTTATAAACCCACACTCCCAACCAAAACAACTACACACTCCAGCTTTTGAAGGTGACTATTGTGTATATTTTAATTGATAGATTTATCCACCTAGGAACACCTAGGCAAGTTTGTACAGATAGAAACTAATAGTAAGATTATTAAGGCAACGTTAGGTATTAATACTGTAGCTCTAGCACCCTAATATAGGTAGTTATAGGCCTGAATAGGCAAGCATTAGGTTATGTTAGCTAGAGACAACTGGCAGCCCACACTTGAATCTAGGCAGTGTGGTAGTCAGAAATTGTGACCTACGTCCTTCCCAGACCAGACTCCACACGAACACGACGTGCCAAAATTAGGCAGCACCCCCCACGTGACCCAACATCTGTCCTGGGGCCCTGGAGGAGATCCCAAGTACCGTGGAAATCTGCCTCCATCCAGACCCATTACAGTAAGACTAGGCTTTCTTTCTCTCAGTATCTGGCCAGTTTTCTGGGGGAAACGTTAGTGAAGTTATCTGTGGGTCTTAAGCAGACGGAAACCTTTGTGTTGACAAAGTTTCTCCACTGCACATGGTGTTAGGAGGGGTTATATATAAGGAAGACCAGGACATATACCCACCCTTTTCTTTCAAGTCATGGCCGAGCGTTTCTCCAAAAAAAAGCAGTAGTACGACAATATTTTCGGCAGCAAAGGAGAGAAGAAGAAAAGAACAGGAAAAAACTTCAGTTTCAACAACTGGCTAAAGGAGAAAAGTTTCAGAAATTGGAGCCTCAGAATATAAATGCACCAACAGAGGAAAACAGTGATATAAATGAGTCAGCTTCTCAAAAATTTAGGAAGAAGACTAATAGCTGGCAGCAAGCTCGAGCAGAGTACCACAAGAAAATTGCAGAAAAAGAACGGATGAAGGAGGAATCGGCCAAAAGAAGAAAGGAAATTCAAGAGGGGAATCCAAACAAGTTTCTATAGTGGTCCTTCGATAACCGAGATGTGGGATAGCTAGTTTAGCAGACACATTAGTCTTAATTAGCTAGACCACAGTTAATGTACCAGTCATTTTCGAAGCTAGGTTAGTTATCACACCTAGGCCCAAAGACTTACTCAGGCTAGGTTAAGCTAACTAATCAGAAGTTATTATTTACAGTAATCTACAGGCAGGCCAAGTAGGCTAGTTAAGCTGTGAGTTTATTTATTTACAGTGATTATAAGTAGCTAGGTTAGGAAACTTGTATATTTAATTAGTTACAGTGAATTGCAGGCAGCCACAGTTAGGGTAGGCTCCTACAATAATTATAACAGTTGTAACAGCTAGGTCAGATTTAACCTAGCTATTATTTACCTTGCAAGCTAGATTCAGGCTAGTTGCACACTAATTTCAACAGTGATAAAGTTAGGCTAGGTGTTACCTTCACCAGCTAACTATAATAATTGTCTAGGCTTAGTTAAGCCAAAGCTAATTACACAACATTATTCATATACTGTTTATAAGTGAATTACTGAATTTATTTTGTGCTGACCAATTGAATTTAATTTACAAAGACTACATATTTTTACTGTGTGAACTTTATTGTATTTGACTCATTTAATTTGTGATTTGCTAGCTCAGTCCTTGTTGTGATAAAAACACAGGCCTCATTTCTAGGCTTTATTGAACACAAAATCCATGGTACATGTCTGCAACAGAAGAAAATACATCTAATGACTGCTGCTGCAGGACAGGTGATGTAAGGTGCATATGTCCTCAGAAAAGCTATAGCTACTGGCGACATATTTAAGCTTACCATGTAATCTGCATCACGAATGTATTTGTGTAAGAGCGAGACCACACGCCATGCTGGGCCATCGCCGTACTGTTTGTTGTTATTGTTAGGGGCCCCCTGAGGTGGTGCCGTATTGTGTCCTGCTGCGGCTCTCCACAAGAGCGGTATCACTACAATCTCCCCTTCTAAAATATCAGATACAGTAATCCTCCAAACGGTTAGGTGGGTGACGTGTACGTCCAGACCTTCGTAGCCCTTGAGCCTCTTCACCGGGTTCGGTATTTTCTAGCGGGGTTTGACTATCTACTGGAGCGGCATCCTCTATTTCAATATGGGTAGCCTGAAAAGGCTTCCTGGAGAAACCGAAGCATCTTTCGCAACATCTATTGGTGTATCTTGAGATTCCGCACTAACATTGGTTTCAACTGGGGCTAAGTGTCTTGTAGATACAGTAGTCTCTTCACCATTTTGGTAGCGAATGTGGGCATAATGCGGATTAGCTTGTAGGAGCTCTACCTCTTCCACTAAAGGATCCGTCTTGTTCATCCTACGGTGACTCTTCAGGAGAATGGGTCCAGGGTGACATAACCAGGTGGGCATGGAGGCTCCCGTAGAGGAACGACGTGAATAGTTGAAGAGTCTCTCATGAGGGGTAGCATTAGTAGCTGTGCACAGCAATGATCTAATAGAGTGAAGGGCATCAGGTAAGACAGTCTGCCAGTGTTGAACCGGTAGATTGCGAGATTTCAGTGTCATTGTAACTGACTTCCATATAGTACCATTGAACCGCTCCACTTGACCATTGCCTTGAGGGTTGTAGCTTGTTGTTCTGCTGCAAGCAATCCCTTTGTTAGCCAAAACTCATGAAGTTCATTACTCATGAACGAGGATCCCCTGTCTGAATGGATATAGGCCGGCATACCAAAAATAGCGAATAACTGGGAAAGACAACTGATGACAGTTGAAGCAGTCATATTTGCACAGGGGAACACAAAAGGAAACCTAGAATATTCATCTACTATGTTAAGGAAATACCTATTCTGGTTTATGCTTGGTAGAGGTCCTTTGAAATCTATATTCAGTCTCTCGAAAGGCTGGGTGGCTTTTATGAGATGAGTTTTCTGGCTGGTGAAAGTTTGGCTTGCACTCTGCACATACTCTGCATGATCTGATCACTTGTCGCACCTTCTTCCACTGAGTAGGCATATTCTTAGATTTAACAAAATGATACAGGCGTGTAACTCCTGGGTGACACAAGGCCTTGTGGAGCTCTGAGAGTGATTGCAAATCATGACATGCTGCTCCACAGTGGGACCTAGAGAATGCATCAGGTGAAATGTTTTCTTCACCCGGTCGATACAGAATATCAAAGTTATAACACGATAGTTCCATCCTCCAGCGTAATATCTTGTCATTCTTGATCTTACTTTTGTGCTTCTTGTCAAACATATACATCACGGACCGTTGGTCAGTCCTTACAGGGAAATGTCTGCCTGTTAAATAATGCCTCCAGTGGCGAACTGCTTCTATGATGGCCTGGGCTTCCTTTTCTACAGCAGCATAGCACTTCTCTGATCCTTGAAAAGTTCTTGAAAAGAAAGCAACGGGACGTCCTGCCTGAGATAGGACTGCAGCAATGGCAACTTCAGATGCATCCGTTCCACCTCGAATGGTAGGGACTCATCAATGGCCTGAACTACTGAGTTTTCAATATCCTGTTTGAGAGTATAGAAAGCAGTTTCTGCTTCCTTTGTCACAGGAAATATCGTGGTAGCACTCAGTGGGCGAACTTTACTTGAATAGTTGTAGATCCACTGTGATAATAAGCAAAAAGACCAAGAGTTCTTTGGAGTGACTTTTTGTCTTGGGGCATTGAAGTTCCCGTAGAGGTCGAAGTCTTTGGTCTGGGGATATTGCACCTCTTCCACCACATAACCAAGGATGTTAAGCCTTTTAGTGGAAAAAAGTGCACTTTTCTTCATTGTAACTGATATTTTTCTTCTTGGCAGTTTCCCAAAAAAACTTATCAAGGTTTGCATCATGTTCCTCCGGGGTCTTGCCAAAATGGTAACATTATCTAAATATGCATAAGTTCCCATAAGTTGTTTTTTCCTGAATGAGTGAATCCATAATTCGTTGGAAACAGGCTACCCCATTGGAACCCCAAAAGGGACTCTGTAAACTGATAGAGGCCGTCACTAGCCTGAAACGCTGTGTATGGTTTATCTTCATTCCTTATAGGGACTTGATGATAGGCACTTGTAGATCAATTGTGCTAAACACATAGTACTGAGCAATTTTGTTCACTGTATCATCAATTCGAGGTAGGGGGGTACCCATCAAGAAGTGTAAATTTGTTGATTGTCTCAGAATAGTCGATAGCCAGCCTCCGTTTCCTATAATCATCCTTACAACAACAACCTGTGCACGCCACGGAGAATTACTTGGTTCTATAATACCCTCCTTCAGCAGCCTCTGAGTTTTTTTCAATGAACATCCTATCTTCATAAGAATAGCGGCGTGACTTAGCTTGATATAGGATGACAATCCGCAGTAAGATTCGCAAACAGTTTTGGGTGGGTCACCCTTAAGGCAAGACCACAGACAACGAGAGGAGGCAGTTCACCTCCATATGTTAAGGTAACCCCTACCATGACGCTTCTGAAAGTCCTGACCAAGGATCACATCAGAGCACAGTTGTGGCAGAACAGCTAAATGTACATCTTGATAATCCTGTCATTAACTCTAAGGTTTACCTTCAAAACCCTAACGTCTGAATAAGGAGATGTTGATGCCATGGAAACGGTACCTGATGAGTGATGTACCGTCAAGGAGTGGCGTTTAACTACGTCAAGGTTGATGAAACCTCTGACCCGCCACCGTCAATCAGACCATCTACTTCTGTTCCTTTGATGAACACTTTCACAACTGCCTTTGACAGTGAATTTGGAGCAGCCGCAGAAGTCACTGTTGCTAGAGTCGCCTGGTCGGAATGCATAGAAGCACTAGCTCTGTTGATGTATTAGCACGACATACTTTAGCAAAGTGACCTTTCTTATGGCATTGATGGCACATTGCTTCACGAGCCGGACACTTTGGACGTGGATGTCTTGAAAACCAAAAAGAAACACTTTGTCCGCAGCTGGTCACTGAAGCAGGTTCCACGGTAACCTCATTAAAAGAGTCTTGTCGGGAGTTACACACTTACCGAGAAGGCTGGGTAGTACGGGTAACTTCAGAATTCTTCTGAGCTGAATCTAATGATCTTGCCTGGTCAAGGGTAGTGGCTAAGTCCAGAGTTTTATTCTCCAATAAACGCTGCCTTATTATTGGTGATTGCGGGCCACTGATAAAAGCATCCCTGATGGACTCTTCACAATACGAGAAGCTGTCACCGCTGGGAAGTTACAGTCCTTACCTAATATTTTCAATGCTTGAAAGTATTCCCTAAGGATTCACCAATCTGCTGGCGGCGAGTTGCAAGACGATATCGTGCAAAGATTTCATTTGTGGGCTTAATATACTGAGACTTGAGGGCATTGATAGCATCTTCATAGGTATTACACTCAGAAATAACCTCATAGATTTTAGGTGACACAAAGTTGATGAGCAGGCTTAGTTTATCTAGATCTTCCTGAGGAAAGGCTCTCAAGAAGTTTTCAAAGTCTTAAACCAGTGCTTCCATTCCTGAGCAGCCGTTGATACACTGGGGTCAGAGTCTAGCCTCTCAGGTTTCAGTAAACGCTCCATTTTGCTGTGTAGTCTAGCTCAGAATCGCCCCCCGGTAGCCCAGGATATTTGTGTTCAATAAATTGTTGTGATAAAAACACAGGCCTCATTTCTAGGCTTTATTGAACACAAAATCCATGGTACATGTCTGCAACAGAAGAAAATACATCTAATGACTGCTGCTGCAGGACAGGTGATTAAAGGGCATATGTCCTCAGAAAAGCTATAGCTACTGGCGACATATTTAAGCTTACTATGTAATCTGCATCACGAATGTATTTGTGTAAGAGCGAGACCACACGCCATGCTGGGCCATCGCCGTACTGTTTGTTGTTATTGTTAGGGGCCCCTGGGTGGTGCCGAAGGTCCTGCTGCGGCTCTCCACAAGAGCGGTATCACTACAGTCCTCTAATTATTTACTATTGGGTATAGGGGGTAGCTAGGTTAAGCTTTCATAACAACAATATACATTTTAGTTGGGTTTGAGGGCTAACAGTGCATATTCAAAGAGTCAAGTCAATAGTTGTAAGTAAAGTTCCCCGTCCCCAAGGTTTTGTTTTTAAAAGGGGTTTCTCTTTTTTTTTGGGTTTAATTTTTTAAACTTTAAACCCTTCTCACCTAATACCGTATTGTGCTGTGGGGTGGGCTAATTGACGTACAAATTAGTGACAAACTCTTAACTAAAACCACAACAATGACGGGGAGAATCAGAAAGTACTTGTCCCAGCTCTAATCCAACTAAAGCGATCTTTGAACGCTCACAAGGGACGCATAAGCAAGGCATGTAGGGGTGCCGAGATATCAGACAACGACGATGTGGACTGTCAAGATCTAGGAAAGTGTTAGAGCTTTTAGAGGGAAAGCTAGGGGCCTTGGAGACAGCCTATCTACGTTATGAGGCTGAAGCCTATGCATCAGGTGAGTCTGAGGAAATTGTTGAAGAGTTCGGGAGGAATACGACGAGCACGCGGCTGAATGTAAAGGGGAGATGAGGCTCTGCAAAAAGTTAGCAAAAACATTGAAGGCTGACATAGCAGGGGCCAAAAAATAGTACAGGGCACACACGCCACCACAGTCCCCAGAGGTTACCCAGATTACCTACATTGAACTTACCAATGTTTGATGGAACTTTGAAGAGTACATTGCTTTCTGGGATCAGTTTAAATCACAGATAGATGACAGGGATGATTTGTCGGGTGCCACCAAATTACAGTACTTACGTTCACAGCCCCAAGGGTAAAGCCCTGGGCTTGGTCCGGCATTACCAAAACACTGATATTAATTATCAACATGCCAAGGATCATCTGAAGGATGCGTTTGGCAACACAGAGGAATAAAAACTGCTATATTTTTCAATTGACTGATCTAAGGTTTGCCGTCATGACCTTCAGAGGAGAAGTTTCGCATCGAAGTCATGAGTTTGACCAATAGTCTCAAAGATTTACACGATTGGGGTGGATCGGAATGGATGGTCAGTCGTTTGATTCAGAGGAAGTTAGCTAAAACTATAGTGCATGAGTTACACGTAATATACCGAACGAGCTGGTTTACAATACAACAAAT
>WNWK01020969.1:0-34860 GCA_009830355.1 Cherax destructor | reverse complement strand
CAGGAGGACGTCAACAACGGAACGACTCCCTCATATAAAGCTAAGTACCATACTGTCGTCTTTATTGTTGGCCAATGATATTGTTACGCACAGTAGATGTACTTTAACTAGGTCAACGAGCTACAATACACCGCTATGATGCTGTTAATTAGGTGAGTGTTGGTCATGTTAATTTAACTGTGTTCTCTACCTCTTCTCCTGATAGTTCAGTTGTTTAATAACCAATACAGTCCACTTAAATTTAACCTAACATAATTATAATAAATGATCTTCTCAGATTTATTTATACTGGTCCAGAGTGCAGTGGGCTAACGAGAATATTGAAGGTACCCCCTCGGTGCAGCCAGGAGCGGGTAAAGTTCTCACATACCTTAAAGGGAATGACTGCGGTAAAAATTATATGAGTCGGTCATCTCCCTGGGAGTTGTTTATTGCTAGTGGCGGTGTCCCAGATAGACTTCTCTCTCACAATTCCCCACAAGCGCCACAGCTAACATGCCATACCCATGATGACTCACCAGACACTGAATGCCATTGCTCCGCCTCTCCCTCTCTCATTTAGCTCCTCCCACTTCGTAACAATGTTAGATGGTGAATTTAATGTATTGTTCAGTAAGCGTTACTCATATGTGTATTTTACTTTTTTATTGTTTTCTTTAATATATAAGAGTTATGCAAATTAAAATAAAGTTATCAAGTTGGAGTTTCATTTTTATTTTTTTTCTAATATACGTATTTAATTCAGCATTTGGCATCATTATAAAGTGGGCAGAGCTACAGCAGAGGGAGAAGCAGCAGTGTGTCAGTAACTCATGATTACCCATGATGCTTCACTCCACTATAAAATATTGTATAATTATACAGTGGAACCTCATTTTTCGGCCGCTGCGTTTATCAGCCAATTCATATTTAAGCCGTTTTTCGGTGGAAATTTTGCTCCGTATTTCGGCCGTTGCCTCGTATATCGGCCGTATTAGACGCATCACCCTGCCTCCCGCCGGAACACCGAGCGTAGGTGAATCAGTCTTCCTTTGTCAGCGAGTGAGCATATACTCTGCACATTCATCCAAACATTTCCTTAAAATCCATTGTTTTTGGTGGTTTTTTATTAAGTGCAACTGTGAAATAAGTCACCATGGGCCACAAGAAAGTTTTTAGTAAAGTTCCTTAGGTAAAGAAAGTGAGAAACACGATGGAATTTAAGAAGTAAGTAATAGAAAAATATGAGTGGTGTGCGGGTGCTGGAACTTGCCAGGATGTACGGCAAAAACAAATCAACAGTCACTTCTATTCTGGCAAAGAAAGAACAAACCAAGGAAGCTGATGTGGTGAAAGAGGTAAACATGTTAACGAAAAAGAGATCACAAACAAATGAAGATGTGGAGAAGTTGTTGTTGTGGATCAGGGAAAAACAGTTAGCGGGAGATAGTGTTTCAGAGACGATCATTTGTGAAAAGGCAAGGCAGTTGCATGCGGATCTCGTAAAGAAAATGCCTGGTACTAGTGATGATGCTAGTGAATTTAAGGCCAGCAGAGGCTGGTTTGACAGATTTAAGAAGCGTAGGGGCATATACAGTCTTGTAAGGTATGGTGAGGGTGCAAGTTCAGACAAAAATGCAGCTGAAAAATTTGTGCAGGAATTCAAGGGGTACGTAGAGACTGAAGAATTCCAACCCCAACAAGTGTTCAGTTGTGACGAAACAGGCCTCTTTTGGAAGAAAATGCCAAAGAGGACCTACATCACGGAGGAGGAAAAGGCACTTCCAGGACAAAAGCCTATGAAAGACAAGCTAACTCTTTTGTTCTGTGGTAACACTAGTGGGGATTTCAAAGTGAAACCTTTACGTGTGTATAAGATTTCTTCAGATTTTTAACCTCGGAGGGTTAGCCACCCAGGATAACCCAAGAAAGTCAGTGCGTCATCAAGGACTGTCTGTCTTATTTCCATTGGGATCCTTAATCTTGTCCCCCAGGATGCAACCCACACCAGTCGACTAACACCCAGGTACCTATTTGCTGCTAGGTGAATATGACAACAGGTGTAAGGAAACACGTCGAAATGTTTCCACCCGCCGGGAATCGAACCCAAGCCCTCCATGTGTGAAGCGAGAGCTCTAACCACCAGGCCACTAGGCCACCGGGCCACTCTGAAAATCCCAGAGTGTTCAAGAAAAACAATGTCGTCAAGAGTAAATTGTGTGTGATGTGGAAAGCTAATCATAAGGCATGGGTCACGAGGCAACTTTTCATTGACTGGGTCCATGAAGTGTTTGGCCCAAGTGAGAAAAAATACCTCCTGGAAAATAAATTGCCACTCAAGTGTCTTTTGGTAATGGACAATGTTCCTGCTCATCCTCCAAACATGATAGACCTATTGTCTAGAGATTTCCGTTTTATAACAGTGAAGTTCTTGCCTCCTAACACCACTCCTCTCATCCAGCCCATGGACCAGCAGGTCATTTCTAACTTAAAAAAAAACTCTACACAAAAGCATTGTTTCAAAAGTGCTTTGAAGTGACCTCGGACACTGAATTGACCCTAAGAGAGTTCTGGAAGAATCACTTCAATATCTACAACTGCATAAGCTAAGCCATAAGGCTTAGCAGGGAGTGACTTCCAGGACTTTGAACTCTGCTTGGAGATAATTGTGGCCAGACTGTGTTCTCGAGAAGGATTTTGAAGGGTTTGAGGCGGACCCTGACCCTGTCGACCCTCTGCCTGTTGTGGAATCTATTATGGCATTGGGGAAGTCCATGGGGTTGGATGTCAGTTGCCAGGATGTGGAAGAGTTGGTGGAGTACCACAAAGAAGAGCTAACCACTGAAGAGCTGCAACACCTTCAACTGGAACAGCAACAGACCACAGCTGAGGAACTTGATTCAGAGGAGGTAAACTCCAGAGAGAGGGAAGGAGGTGCCTTCTTCAGAGATTAAGGAGATTTGTGCAATGTGGAGTAGGGTGTAAGCTTTTGCTGAGAAGTATCACCCTGACCAAGCTGAAACAAGCCATATCTGTAACATGTTCAGTGACAAAACCTTGTCCCATTTTAGGGAAATCTTCAAGAGTCGCCAGAAACAGCACTCTGGAGAGAGTTATTTTGTGCGACAGGGGTCCAGTGACTCTCAAGCTGGTCCAAGTGGCATTAAAAGATAAAGAAGGGAAGTAACCCCAGAGAGGGCTTTGATACCTAAAGTACTTATGGAGGGGGATTCCCCTTCCAAACAATAATCCACCCTCCCTCTTTCCTCCTCCCTGTTTTCCATAAGCCAACAAGAGTCTTCAATAAGTAAGTACGTTTATTCAGGTATACACAAATACATTTACATAGATTATCATACATAGCAGCATATGTGTAGAGAACCTAGGATAACCCAAAAAGTCAGACAGAGTGACTTATTAAAGGTATGTAATAGTGATTTAAATGTTCTTAATGTATGTAAAACTATAATTAATCTTTAAAAAATGTATTTTTTGTGAATATTTTTGGGTGTCTGGAACGAATTAATTGTATTTACATTAATTCTTATGAGAAATATTTCTTCGAATTTAGGCCGTTTCGAATTTAAGCAGATCTTCTGGAACGGATTATGGCCGAAAAACGAGGTTTCACTGCACTACTACTATCAATAAATGTTATCCACCTATCATATTTGTTCCAGAATAATATTAGGTATAACATAAATAATGTAGAAGCATGATAAAGACGCCCAAATTAATAAAAACTGACATTATATAGAGAGGTATTGAAGGGTGGAGGACAGAGAGGGATAAAATATAAAAGTGACCGAGAAAACGTTACGCGCCTGAAGGGTAACTATAGAAGATGACTCTTATCCTATGCAAACTCTGAAAAAAGCGCTATTTTCTCGAAAAAAAAAAATTCCCAAGTAATCAGCTATGCACGGGTTTCCTGGAATATCTCGGAAGTAAGTCATTGACCTATTTCATGTTGTATTACCGTTAATAATAAACACATTGAAAGGAATTTCCCAGCAAACATAAAACTGAATGTTTTATTTTGGGTTGTGACACTTTTGAAGTGTCAGTAAGGGCTGATTCCTCGATTAGCGACGAAATTGTGTACCGACAGTGTCTTAGGCACCTATCTCTGTCATTAAGTGAGGAGAGGCTGTACGCTGGTGGTCTGGTGGCTAAAGCTCTCGCTTCACACGGCGAGGGCCTGGGTTCGATTCCCAGCCAGGGCAGAAACATTGGGCGTGTTTCTTTACACCTGTTGTCTATGTTCACCCATCAGTAAAATGGGCACCTGGGTGTTAGTCGACTGGTGTGAATCGCATCCTGGGACACTGACCTAATCTGCCCGAAATGCTCAGCATAACAAGGGACTTTCTATATAGTAGTATGTCATTGATGTCAGCTAGGCCTGTATACCATGTACATGTACTTGTAGTAAATAAAGATATTATTATTATATATTATTATTATTATTATTATTATAGAGAACCTTAATTGATTATGTAATAATTTAAGAATAGGATTTTTTTAAACTGTCTCAAAATTTCATTAAGTGTAGTAAAAGCAGAAACCAGCCAAGTGACAGAATATAATTCTGTTTGTCTCCCTCTGTAGGTAAGACATGATGACGTGCCTGAAGAGCTTTGGTAGTGACAACCCCCTGTTGAAGTACACAGTGGACCACTCAATCAGGTGAGTTCTGTCTCCCTCACCACCTCACTACTGATCCTCTTACCCTCCTGCTTCTGCGTCCCTCATCCCTTCACTGCTTAATACCTCACCCTCCCCCACCTTTCCCATCCATGTTCACCCCTTCCCTTCACCTCCTTTCCCAGTAGTAACACCCTGGTAATGTTACACTCCCTCACACAGGATGACAGACACCCTGGTAATGTTACACTCTCTCACACAGGATGACAGACACCCTGGTAATGTTACATTCCCTCACACAGGATGACAGACACCCTGGTAATGTTACACTCCCTCACACAGGATGACAGACACCCTGGTAATGTTACACTCCCTCACACAGGATGACAGACACCCAGAAGAAGCTGGTTGAAGAGACGCTGAAACTCCCGGACAGCATAATGTTGGGTGCTCCTGAAGTGCTGCAGCTCAGTGCAAACCTCATCCAAGTCATTGGTGCCAAGAAGGTCAGGTCTGAGTGTGTAGAAAGGGTCACGACAGCAATATTTGGGGAAGTCAAGGGCATTTCTTAGTGGGTAAGAAGGGTTTTGACATCAAAGTGACATGTGATATCATATGTGGGATGGATCAAATAATGGTTTGAGGAAGGGATTAAAACCATAGGGCCATATAATAATAATAATAATAATAATAATAATAATAATAATAATATTAATATCTTTATTTACTACAAGTACATGTACATGGTATACAGGCCTAGCTGACATCAATGACATACTACTATATAGAAAGCCCCTTGTTATGCACATTAGGTCAATTTTGTCCCTGGATGCAACCCACACTAACCAACTAACACCCATGTGTGAACATGGACATTAGGTGTCTCATGGAAACACATCCTAATGTTTTCCAGCCTTACCAATGATCAAATCCCAGACGTCAGTGTGTGAGCTGAGTGCGCTAGCAATTAAGCTACGGGAGTAGAATAAAAATAATAATAATAATTTTATTTTAACATGAATAATGTTTGTACAAAGGAGTATAACATTGGGTGAACATGCCAAAAGCCCCTTTATATGCAGAAATTTCTCGATATCTGAGTCCATTGCACCACTATGCTACAAACGTTAGGTACTCAACATGTACAATGGGCATGCTTCACCTAACGTGAGCACATTTGTAGATGTGGAAAGCTAAAGGAACTATAATTTCATTCTCCTGCCGTTTGGGCACAAGTTACAAGAGCAGTTCACATGTTAATACAGTCACAAAAGTAAATTTTAAGCAAATATCAAAACTGCGCCCAGCCTGGGGATCATTGGTGAGATATTTAATCAGCCCCCCAAAAAGCTAGGTTCCCAAACGGGAGAAGAATGAAATTAGTTCCTGTACCTTTCCACATCCACAAATGTGCTCACATTAGGTGTGGTATAACCAGTGTACCTCCCGAGCACCTAATGTTTGTTGCACGGTGGTGTAGTGGACTAAGGCTTCCAGACTGGTTAAATATCTCGGGTTCAATCCCGGCTGGTCACAGTATTGTTATTTGCTTAAAACACTTTTCATGTGTAAATTATCAAGGAAAACACACAAAGAGAGTCAGATGATGTGATTTACTTCCTTTGGGCGCCTTCTAATATTTGATTATTTAAAGCCTAGCTGTAACTTACACTAGAAATTGGTCATGATTATAGCCTTAATAATTAAAAATTTAAAAACCTTAGTAACTCGACTGTATGCAATTCAGTTACAATAAAAGTACATACAATAGGAATAAAGTGAACTGAGTTATTTACATGAACATTAAAGAGGGGATCAGCTTACAATAACAGGTACACGAATGTAAAATATACAAGAAATCACTCTCCTCCCTTTCTGTAGCTTCATTCAGTAGGTACCTTTCTGTAGCTTCATTCAGTAGGTACCTTTCTGTAGCTTCATTCACTAGGTACCTTTCTGTAGCTTCATTCACTAGGTACCTTTCTGTAGCTTCATTCACTATACGGTACCTTTCTGTAGCTTCATTCACTAGGTACCTTTCTGTAGCTTCATTCACTAGGTACCTTTCTGTAGCTTCATTCACTAGGTACCTTTCTGTAGCTTCATTCACTAGGTACCTTTCTGTAGCCTCATTCACTAGGTACCTTTCTGTACCTTCATTCACTAGGTACCTTTCTGTAGCTTCATTCACTAGGTACCTTTTCAGCTCTCTTCATGAACTGGCTCGTGCTAGGAGAGGCATTGACATGTTCAGGCAATTCATTCCACTCTTTTATTGGTGTATAATAAAATATATTTGACGTCTCACCACCTTCTGCATTTACTACAAAATTGTGTTCACATCCCCTAGTACCATACTGGTCTTGGACAGGCCCCCATATATTACAATATTAGTTAAGAGAACTAGGGGCAAACTGCGATTACTCGACCTGTTATCTAAGGGATACAGCTCTCATAACAATACTGCAATAATATAATAAAGGTTATTGTCCGGGGTATATGAAATACACACATTAATTTATAAAGATACATATATTTCTTTTACTAGTAAAAATCTATATAAAAGAATAGTACAATCTCTGTACATATAAAATATAAAATAAAAGATGGTCTTTGTACAGTAAGAGTAATAATTTGTACTATAGGGTAACAATATCACATTGTTAAATTTACACGACTATTACACACTTTAATGTCACATTCTGTTACTTTAGTACTAGTCACAAGACACGTTATACCAGTGTCACAAGACACTTTATACCAGTGTCACAAGACACGTTATACCAGTGTCACAAGACACGTTATACCAGTGTCACAAGACACGTTATACCAGTGTCACAAGACACTTTATACCAGTGTCACAAGACACGTTATACCAGTGTCACAAGACACGTTATACCAGTGTCACAAGACACGTTATACCAGTGTCACAAGACACGTTATACCAGTGTCACAAGACACGTTATACCAGTGTCACAAGACACGTTATACCAATTTCACAAGACACGTTAAACCAGTGTCACAAGACACGTTATACCAGTGTCACAAGACACGTTATACCAGTGTCACAAGACACGTTATACCAGTGTCACAAGACACGTTATACCAGTGTCACATGACACGTTATACCAGTGTCACAAGACACGTTATACCAGTGTCACAAGACACTTTATACCAATGTCACAAGACACGTTATACCAGTGTCACAAGACACTTTATACCAATGTCACAATACACGTTATACCAGTGTCACAATACACGTTATACCAGTGTCACAAGACACGTTATTCCAGTGTCACAAGACACGTTATACCAGTGTCACAAGACACGTTATACCAAATTGGGTTGATTGCATTTTCCTGGACTGCAGGAAGGCCTTCGACTCAGTTCCTCATATGAGATTAGTAAAGAAGTTGGAAGAACAGGCATGGATAATAGGAAGGGCATTGGAATGGATCAGGGAATACCTCACAGGGAGGCAACAATGGGTCATGGTGCGTGATGAGGTATCACAGTGAGCGCCTGTGACGAGCGGTGTACCGCAGGGGTCAGTCCTAGGACCAGTGCTATTCTTGGTATATGTAAATGACATGACGGACGGGATAGACTCAGAGTGTCTCTGTTCGCAGATGATGTGAAAATAATGAGGAGAATCACATCGGAAAAGGACCAGGCAGGGCTTCAAACAGACCTGGACAAGCTTGACATCTGGTCTAGCAACTAGCTTCTCGAATTTAATCCCACCAAATGCAAAGTCATGAAGATCGGAGAAGGGCAAAGAAGACCGCTGACAGAGTATAGGCTTGGTGGACAAAGGCTGCAGACCTCGTCAAAGGAGAAAGACCTTGGGGTGTGTATAACGCCAAGCACGTCTCCGGAGGCACACATCAACCAGATAACTGCGGCAGCATATGGGCGACTGGCAAACCTAAGATTAGCGTTCCATTACCTTAACAAGGAATCGTTCAAGACACTGTTCACCGTGTACGTCAGGCCCATACTAGAATATGCAGCACCAGTCTGGAACCCACACCTGGTCAAGCACGTAAAGAAACTAGAGAAAGTGCAAAGGTTTGCGACAAGGTTAGTTCCACAACTCAGGGGTCTGTCTTATGAAGAAAGGTTGAGGGAAATAGGACGAACAACACTGGAGGGACAGAAGGGTTAGAGGAGACATGATGACGACATACAAAATACTGAGGGGAATCGACAAGGTGGATAGTGACAGGATGTTCCAAAGAGGGAACACAGAAACAAGGGGACACAACTGGAAGCTGAAGACTCAGATGAGTTAAAGGGATGTTAGGAAGCATTTCTTCAGCCATAGAGCAGTCAGGAAGTGGAATAGTCTAGCGAACGATATAGTGGAGGCGGGAACCATACATAGTTTTAAGACAAAGTATGATAAAGCTCATGGAGCAGGGAGAGCAGAGACCCAGTAGCAGACAGCGAAGAGGCGGGGCCAGAAGCTGAGTCTCGACCCATGCAACCACAATTAGGTGAGTACAATTATGTGAGTACCAGTGTCACAAGACACGTTATACCAGTGTCACAAGACACGTTATACCAGTGTCACAAGACACGTTATACCAGTGTCACAAGACACGTTATACCAGTGTCACAAGACACGTTATACCAGTGTCACAAGACACGTTATACCAGTGTCACAAGACACGTTATACCAGTGTCACAAGACACGTTATACCAATGTCACAAGACACGTTATACCAGTGTCACAAGACACATATTATACCAGTGTCACAAGACACACATTATACCAGTGTCACAAGACACACATTATACCAATGTCACAAGACACACATTATACCAGTGTCACAAGACACACATTATACCAGTGTCACAAGACACACATTATACCAGTGTCACAAGACACATTACACCAGTGTCACAAGACACATTATACCAATGTCACAAGACACGTTATACCAGTGTCACAAGACACGTTATACCAGTGTCACAAGACACGTTATACCAGTGTCACAAGACACGTTATACCAGTGTCACAAGACACGTTATACCAGTGTCACAAGACACGTTATACCAGTGTCACAAGACACGTTATACCAGTGTCACAAGACACGTTATACCAGTGTCACAAGACACGTTATACCAGTGTCACAAGACACGTTATACCAGTGTCACAAGACACGTTAACCAGTGTCACAAGACACGTTATACCAGTGTCACAAGACACTTATACCAGTGTCACAAGACACAATTATACCAGTGTCACAAGCACACTTATACCAGTGTCACAAGACACAATTATACCAGTGTCACAAGACACATTATACCAGTGTCACAAGACACATTATACCAGATGTCACAAGACACATTATACCAGTGTCACAAGACACATTATACCAGTGTACAAGACACATTATACCAGTGTCACAAGACACATTATACCAGTGTCACAAGACACATTATACCAGTGTCACAAGACACATTATACCAGTGTCACAAGACACATTATACCAGTGTCACAAGACACGTTATACCAGTGTCACAAGACACGTTATACCAGATGTCACAAGACAGTTATACCAGTGTCACAAGACACTTATACCAGTGTCACAAGACACGTTATACCAGTGTCACAAGACCACGTTATACCAGTGTCACAAGACACTTATACCAGTGTCACAAGACACATTATACCAGTGTCACAAGACACATTATACCAGTGTCACAAGACACATTATACCAGTGTCACAAGACACATTATACCAGTGTCACAAGACACAATTATACCATGTCTAAGACACATTATACCAGTGTCACAAGACACATTATACCAGTGTCACAAGACACTTATACCAGTGTCACAAGACACTTATACCAGTGTCACAAGACACTTATACCAGTGTCACAAGACACGTTATACCAGTGTCACAAGACACGTTATACCAGTGTCACAAGACACGTTATACCAGTGTCACAAGACACGTTATACCAGTGTCACAAGACACGTTATACCAGTGTCACAAGACACGTTATACCAGTGTCACAAGGCACGTTATACCAGTGTCACAAGACACGTTATACCAGTGTCACAAGACACGTTATACCAGTGTCACAAGACACGTTAAACCAGTGTCACAAGACACGTTATACCAGTGTCACAAGACACGTTATACCAGTTCACAAGACACGTTATACCAGTGTCACAGACACGTTATACCAGTGTCACAAGACACGTTATACCAGTGTCACAAGACACGTTATACCAGTGTCACAAGAACACTTATACCAGTGTCACAAGACACGTTATACCAGTTCACAAGACACATTATACCAGTGTCACAAGACACACATTATACCAGTGTCACAAGACACACATTATACCAGTGTCACAAGACACATTATACCAGTGTCACAAGACACACATTATACCAATGTCACAAGACACATTATACCAGTGTCACAAGCACATTATACCAGTGTCACAAGACACACATTATACCATGTCACAAGACACATTATACCAGTGTCACAAGACACATTATACCAGATGTCACAAGACACATTATACCAGTGTCACAAGACACTTATACCAGTGTCACAAGACACTTATACCAGTCACAAGACACGTTATACCAGTGTCACAAGACACGTTATACCAGTGTCACAAGACACGTTATACCAGTGTCACAAGACACGTTATACCAGTGTCACAAGACACGTATACCAGTGTCACAAGACACATTATACCATGTCACAAACACTTATACCAGTGTCACAAGACACATTATACCAGTGTCACAAGACACACATTATACCAGTGTCACAAGACACACATTATACCAGTGTCACAAGACACACATTATACCAGTGTCACAAGACACATTATACCAGTGTCACAAGACACATTATACCAGTGTCACAAGACACATTATACCAGTGTCACAAGACACATTATACCAGTGTCACAAGACACGTTATACCAGTGTCACAAGACACGTTATACCAGTGTCACAAGACACGTTATACCAGTGTCACAAGACACGTTATACCAGTGTCACAAGACACGTTATACCAGTGTCACAAGACACGTTATACCAGTGTCACAAGACACGTTATACCAGTGTCACAAGGCACGTTATACCAGTGTCACAAGACACGTTATACCAGTGTCACAAGCTTACCAGTGTCACAAGACACGTTATACCAGTGTCACAAGACACGTTATACCAGTGTCACAGGCACGTTATACCAGTGTCACAAGACACGTTATACCAGTGTCACACGACACGTTATACCAGTGTCACAAGACACGTTAAACCAGTGTCACAAGACACGTTATACCAGTGTCACAAGACACGTTATACCAGTGTCACAAGACAATTATACCAGTGTCACAAGACACTTATACCAGTGTCACAAGACACATTATCATCCAGATCCAGGTCAAGACACATTATACCAGGTCACAAGACACATTATACCAGTGTCACAAGACACACATTATACCAGTGTCACAAGACACACATTATACCAGTGTCACAAGACACACATTATACCAGTGTCACAAACACATTATACCAGTGTCACAAGACACATTATACCATGTCACAAGACATTATACAATTCGAACTTATACCAGTGTCACAAGACACATTATACCAGAGTCACAAGACACATTATACCAGTGTCACAAGACACGTTATACCAGTGTCACAAGACACGTTATACCAGTGTCACAAGACACGTTATACCAGTGTCACAAGACACGTTATACCAGTGTCACAAGACACGTTATACCAGTGTCACAAGACACGTGATACCAGTGTCACAAGACACATATTATACCAGTGTCACAAGACACACATTATACCAGTGTCACAAGACACATTATACCAGAGTCACAAGACACATTATACCAGTGTCACAAGACACACATTATACCAGTGTCACAAGACACACATTATACCAGTGTCACAAGACACACATTATACCAGTGTCACAAGACACACATTATACCAGTGTCACAAGACACATAATACCAGTGTCACAAGACACATTATACCAGTGTCACAATACACACATTATACCAGTGTCACAAGACACATTATACCAGTGTCACAAGACACATTATACCAGTGTCACAAGACACGCATCATACCAATGTCACAAGACACACATCATTCCTGTGTCACAAGACACACATCATACCAATGTCACAAGACACAACAACTCTGTCACATTACTGTCACACGACACGACGCCCCTGATGTCTCACACTTTGTGTGTTAATCCTCCATCTCTCTGTGTCAAGACACCCTTGTCCCGTTGTAACACGCACTCGCTACTGTTCAACCGACACCCTTGCCCGTTTCTCACGACACATGTCACATCTCTGTGTCTCCACCGACACCCTGTTCTCTGTGTTTCAGCGACCCTCTCTAGTTGTGCCCCTTAGACACCTCCGTCGCTGGTTCACACCTTCCATGTCAGACAATCAGCGGCGTGTGTCACGTGACAGATGTCACACCAGCCATCCTTGTCACACTGCGTGAACTGTCGTGCGGCCACCAAAGACGGCAGGAAACTGAGTCCAGTATGGCAGCCAGCAGGAATAATCCGGCTGGGTACAGTGAGGCTATGTAAGCCATCCACTGCTGACTCAGTGAAGTCGTAGACAACCGGTGTAAAGAAACACGCCCAATGTTTCTACCCTCGTTGGGACTCGAACGCAGACCCTCGCTGTGTGAAGCGACAGCTTTAGCAATCAGGCCACAGGGCACCGTATAGACTAAGATGAATTTCAATAATCACAATAATAATAATAATAATAATAATAATAATAATAATAATAATAATAATAATAATAATAATAATAATAATAATAATACAAATAATAATAATAATGATCTTTATTTCTACAAGTACATGATACAAGTTATACAGACCATAGCTGACATCAATGACATACTGTTTAGAAGCCCCATGGTCATGCTGAGTATTTCGAGTCCGGTGTGACTCAGTGAAGTCTACGACTTCACTGAGTCACACCGGGTATTGCAGCCCAGTAACACAGGACGCAAGTACCCAAGTGGTCCATCAACCACTTAACCCAATTATCTTGTTCAGGGTTCGCAACACCTTGACAAACTCGGCAGCAAGATATTCTGGGAGACAAAATTAATCCAAGTTGCTCGAAATACTCAGCATGACCATGGGCTTCAAAACAGTATGTCATTGATGTCAGCTATGGTCTGTATAACTTGTATCATGTATTTGTAGAAATAAGGATCATTATTATTATTATTTGTATTATTATTATTATTATTATTATTATTATTATTATTATTATTATTATTATTATTATTATTATTATTATTATTATTATTATTATTATTATTATTGTTATTATTGTAATTCATCTTAGACTATACCGTGCCCTGTGGCCTGATCGCTAAAGCTGTCGCTTCACACGGCGAGGGTCTGCGTTCGATTCCCAACAAGGGTAGAAACATTGTGCGTGTTTCTTTACACCGGTTGTCTATGTTCACCCATCAGTAAAATGGGTACCTGGGTGTTAGTCGACTGGTGTGGGTCGCATCCTGGGACACTGACCTAATTTGAAAAAAATGCTTTGCATAACAAGCGACTTTCTATATAAAAACATAAGAACATAAGAAAGAAGGAACACTGCAGCAGGCCTACTGGCCCATGCGAGGCAGGTCCAAATCTCCAACGGCTTAAGCCAATGCCCCGACCCAGCCAGGTCAGGTTACATTCACTTAAGGAAGGAGCACTGCATCTGACCTAGCACAAGCTAGTCAGGACCAATTCACACCCAACCGCACCCACTCATATAATTGTCCAGCCGACCTCCTGGTCAGCCGACCACCTGGTCAGGTCACTTCCACTTAAGGAATTAGTACAGCTACTGACCTGGTAGTACAAGTTAGTCAGGTCCAAACTCACACCCATCCACACCCACCCATGTATTTATCTAACCTATTTTTAAAACTACACAACGTCTTAGCATCTATGACGGTACTCGGGAGTTTGTTCCACTCATCCACAACTCTATTACCAAACCAGTGCTTTCCTATATCCTTCCTGAATCTGAACTTTTCCAACTTGAAACCATTGCTGCGAGTCCTGTCTTGGCTGGATATTTTCAGCATGCTATTTACATCCCCTTTGTTTATTCCTGTTTTCCATTTGTACACCTCAATCATATCCTCCCTAATTCTACGCCTTTCTAGAGAGTGCAGATTCAGGGCCCTCAGTCTATCCTCATAGGGAAGATTTCTGATACAAGGGATCAACTTTGTCATCCTCCTTTGTACGTTTTCCAGAGCATTTATATCCATTCTGTAATACGGTGACCAAAACTGTGCAGCATAATCTAAATGAGGCCTAACCAAAGATATATAGAGTCATTGATGTCAGCTAGGCCTGTATACCTTGTACATGAAGTAAATAAAGATATTATATTATTATATGCCTTCTTGGACCCTGGTCCAGGATGAATCTCACAATTTTGTTCTGGGTGATTTGTAGTCTGTCTTACATTTGTTTCTTAAAGCAGAGTAACATAAAGAACAAGAATAATCTACCTGACATGGCATAAGAGCTAGACATAACGTCCTGCAAGCCTCAGAAAGGTAAACACTGCCTGTCTGTAGAGGAACTTTAGCCTATCTTGTTCCCTGTCAATTCAGCTGACACTTTAGTCAAAGGGAATTCCCATATATTTCACTGAAGACACTGAAGTGATGGTTCCCCATTACACTGGACGATAAAAGTATTTACTCTTTTCGGTTTACTTTTCATGCCAAAGAGTATGGCTTCTGTTCTCTCGAGGTGTAGTGATAACTTCTTGTCTACTAACCATTTGCTGCAGGACTCTAGTTCTAGTGATAGTACAGTAGCTATCTTGTGAGTCTTTACCTGACACTAATGAGCATGTTATTCGGATAACATAAAAGTAAATGACCCCATATGCTATCAGCAGGAGTTCTGATTCTGTATTATCTAATGCCTTTTGCAAGTCTAGGGTCTCCATACATATGAGAATACACTTTGAGGAAAGGTTGAAGGAATTAAATCTGACGAACTTGGAGGGAAGGGCATGGAATGATATGATTGCAACGTATAAAATCTTAAAGGGAACTGATAGGGCTGATAGGGAGAGACCATTAAAATTTAGTGGACAGGAATCGAGGAAATAATTGGGACCTGAAATGCAAATAAGATATTGGGATGTTTATAATAAAGTTATTTATTAGTCCAATGGTGGTTGAAAAGTGGAATGTCTTGGAAGAGGCAGTGATGGAGGTAAAATCAATTCACAGTTTCAAGAGTAGATATGATAAGGCTCAAGAGATCAGAAGTCAGTGATGCTGATCAATGAAGGCTTGGAGGCTTTACCAGGAGTTAAGTATCGACACCAACATACACAAGTCGGCGAGTACAAGGTAATGTAACGGAGACAGTTGAACAAGTGGACAATTTGGGGTTTTGGGTTTTTCGTTCTTAATAGAAGTGAAGAGGTAATTTTGAGGTGGTCATTCCCTCAGCCTTGACTGAAGATGTTTAACAGTGATCATATGTGAATTAGAGATTTTTATTGTTATTGTGTGTAAGTGATAGTTTGACAATTGTATTTACTGTTTTTAATTATGGGATAATTTTCAAGAATGGCTCTTCTGAACAGCTTTAAGATTTAAAGACTCACGGATCTTACAGAATGAAATATTTATTATATTTTTAAGCTGTAAGCGTTTATTGTTGACAATTTTCTAACTATAGAAAACTGGAGTGTTCATTTCCATTCCATAAGTGGGTAGTTTACAGTGCTTGTTGCATGTACGGGACGTGGGAATGTTAATTATGTGTGTTGTAGGTACTGGACGTGGGGGTGTTCACTGGTGCCAGTGCTCTCTCCGCCGCCTTGGCACTCCCTCCTGACGGCGAGGTCCACGCCCTTGATATCAGCGATAACTACACTAAAATCGGTAAGATTGGTAACTTTTGATGGAAACAGGGTCAAGTTCTCATGGCTTGAGTTATGCAGAGGAAAGTTCTAATAGCGCAGTTAGGGTTTGATCGATACCAGGTATGGGTGAAACGTTGGTCATGTTACCTTATACCTGCTGCCACTGTTTACTAGCAGTGAGTAGATACCTGAGTGTTAGCCAACTGTTGTGGGTTGTATCCTGAGGACTAGATTAACCTAAGTTGCCCGAAATGCTCTTCATAACCATGGGCTTTCTACATAGTAAGTTAATGATGTTAACTAGGTCATTATCAGTTGTATCTTGCACCTGTAGAAAGATTATAATGGTACGCTTAGGACTTGAGTTGTTCAGGGAAGTTATCATGATGCAGACTGTTGTCTCTGATCCAGTGCAGAAAATTGATACGTGGTTTAAATTTTATTAGAAATTTATGTGATGTTGCCTACAGTGATGACAGGTCGATGTTACTAATTAGTAGCAGTAAGAGGTGGGTGAGGAGAAGTAATTAGCAGCAGTAAGAGGTGGGTGAGGAGAAGTAATTAGTAGCAGTAAGAGGTGGGTGAGGAGAAGTAATTAGTAGCAGTAAGAGGTGGGTGAGGAGAAGTAATTAGCAGCAGTAAGAGGTGGGTGAGGAGAAGTAATTAGAGCAGTAAGAGGTGGGTGAGGAGAAGTAATTAGCAGCAGTAAGAGGTGGGTGAGGAGAAGTAATTAGCAGCAGTAAGAGGTGGGTGAGGAGAAGTAATTAGCAGCAGTAAGAGGTGGGTGAGGAGAAGTAATTAGCAGCAGTAAGAGGTGGGTGAGGAGAAGTAATTAGCAGCAGTAAGAGGTGGGTGAGGAGAAGTAATTGAGCAGTAAGAGGTGGGTGAGGAGAAGTAATTAGTAGCAGTAAGAGGTGGGTGAGGAGAAGTAATTAGCAGCAGTAAGAGGTGGGTGAGGAGAAGTAATTAGTAGCAGTAAGAGGTGGGTGAGGAGAAGTAGATGTGAGAGAGTAGAGCAGTAAGGTGGGTGAGGAGAAGTAATTAGTAGCAGTAAGAGGTGGGTGAGGAGAAGTAATTAGTAGCAGTAAGAGGTGGGTGAGGAGAAGTAATTAGTAGCAGTAAGAGGTGGGTGAGGAGAAGTAATTAGTAGCAGTAAGAGGTGGGTGAGGAGAAGTAATTAGCAGCAGTAAGAGGTGGGTGAGGAGAAGTAATTAGTAGCAGTAAGAGGTGGGTGAGGAGAAGTAATTAGTAGCAGTAAGAGGTGGGTGAGGAGAAGTAATTAGTAGCAGTAAGAGGTGGGTGAGGAGAAGTAATTAGTAGCAGTAAGAGGTGGGTGAGGAGAAGTAATTAGTAGCAGTAAGAGGTGGGTGAGGAGAAGTAATTAAGAAAGATGTAAGAGGTGGGTGAGGAGAAGTAATTAGTAGCGTAAGAGGTGGGTGAGGAGAAGTAATTAGTAGCAGTAAGAGGTGGGTGAGGAGAAGTAATTAGTAGCAGTAAGAGGTGGGTGAGGAGAAGTAATTAGTAGCAGTAAGAGGTGGGTGAGGAGAAGTAATTAGTAGCAGTAAGAGGTGGGTGAGAGAGAGTAAGTGTAGTAGCAGTAAGAGGTGGGTGAGAAAGTAATTATAGCAGTAGAGGTGGGTGGGGAAGTAATTAGTAGCAGTAAGAGGTGGGTGAGGAGAAGCAATTAGTAGCAGTAAGAGGTGGGTGAGGAGTAATTGGTAGAAGTAAAAGGTGGACGAGGAGAAGTAATAATACCTTGTGGACTCATTCTACAAGTTTTCATCTAATATCTATAGTTTTAGACGGGCCATGAATATTTTTTCATGTTACTGGAATGAAGTGTTTGACAGGTAGAACACAGATTATGAAGAAACATTCCAATAGTGTTGAAACTAAACTTGGTGTAGAGCTTTACACACAGAAATTCATTATGTGCAAGAAAAGCTTATTGTGCACCGTGCAGCTCTACTCTTGTAGGCAGTACACTGTATTCATCACACAAACTTGGCTTAACAAGGAGAAATGTTACTACCTTCTGCCTTGTGAACTAAAATTTATTTGGTGAAACATATTAATCTGTGAATCGTGTAAAAATTACCTTTCTTAAAAGTAAATTTGAATTATTGGGCATTCTGCAATCTGCAATGAAATAAAACTTTACTTTACTTTACTTTACTTTACGTGTGTCCAGCACAACTCTGGGTAGGTTTAGAATAACTCTGTTCATTGGTAAGAGCTAAACCAGTAGGTGTCATACGGCGTCTGGATTGTGGTAAGCAATCACTTTCCATCAAGGGAAGGACACCTTGAATTCTTTTTCATGACACCTTCACAAAGATGAAGGGGGGGGGAGGGAGAAAGATTCACTATGGAAATTTTTAATAATAGTCCAATTTCAGTTATTTTTTTTTTGTTAGTTAAGCAGGTGGAATAAAGTGTATACCAGAAGTTTCAAGAAGTTTGCCACAAAATAAGAAAAGATAAAAAATAAAATAATTATTTTTAATATGGCAACACCTTGGTGAAATCTGGGTCAAAATACATAATGTTTAGGATGTTGTAGATGACTTTACATGAACAAGTAATGTTTAGGATGTTGTAGATGACTTTACATGAACAAGTAATGTTTAGGATGTTGTAGTGACTTTACATGAACAAGTAATGTTTAGGATTTTATTACCATGAACAAGTAATGTTTAGGATGTTGTAGTTGACTTTACATGAACAAGTAATGTTTAGGATGTTGTAGTGACTTTACATGAACAAGTAATGTTTAGGATGTTGTAGTTGACTTTACATGAACAAGTAATGTTTAGGATGTTGTAGTTGACTTTACATGAACAAGTAATGTTTAGGATGTTGTAGATTACTTTACATGAACAAGTAATGTTTAGGATGTTGTAGTTGACTTTACATGAACATGTAATGTTTAGGATGTTGTAGTTGACTTTACATGAACAAGTAATGTTTAGGATGTTGTAGTTGACTTTACATGAACAAGTAATGTTTAGGATGTTGTAGATGACTTTACATGAACAAGTAATGTTTAGGATGTTGTAGTTACTTTACATAACAAGTAATGTTTAGGATTTGTAGTTGACTTTACATGAACAAGTAATGTTTAGGATGTTGTAGTTGACTTTACATGAACAAGTAATGTTTAGGATGTTGCAGATGACTTTACATGAACAAGTACTGTTTAGGATGTTGTAGTTGACTTTACATGAACATGTAATGTTTAGGATGTTGTAGTTGACTTTACATGAACAAGTAATGTTTAGGATGTTGTAGATGACTTTACATGAACAAGTAATGTTTAGGATGTTGTAGATGACTTTACATGAACAAGTAATGTTTAGGATGTTGTAGATTACTTTACATGAACAAGTAATGTTTAGGATGTTGTAGATGACTTTACATGAACAAGTAATGTTTAGGATGTTGTAGTTGACTTTACATGAACAAGTAATGTTTAGGATGTTGTAGTTGACTTTACATGAACAAGTAATGTTTAGGATGTTGTAGTTGACTTTACATGAACAAGTAATGTTTAGGATGTTGTAGTTGACTTTACATGAACAAGTAATGTTTAGGATGTTGTAGTTGACTTTACATGAACAAGTAATGTTTAGGATGTTGTAGTTGACTTTACATGAACAAGTAATGTTTAGGATGTTGTAGATGACTTTACATGAACAAGTACTGTTTAGGATGTTGTAGTTGACTTTACATCAACAAGTAATGTTTAGGATGTTGTAGTTGACTTTACATGAACAATGTATCCCCTCCCAAAGTTCTTAATTTTGTATGTTTTTCGTATTTTAAATAAATAAAACATAAACAGTAAAGGCTATTACAGATTCCATCTGTAGGATTGTAAAACCATGAGTCCTGAATAACGGCTCTTAAAATCCCTACAATCTATTAATAATTACGAAAATTTTACTAATGAAGAATAACTTATTTTTGAGAAAAACAATACAATTTTATTTATGGATATACGTAAAGTATCAGGAGACTACTGCTGCCTATCCTCAGTCTCTACCCAGCATAAAATACTCATGTTCCACTGATTGTACTCGTGATGGCATCCCTTCACTGAATTGTACTCGTGAGGGACCCTTCACTGATTGTACTGTGATGGCATCCCTTCACTGAATGTACTCGTGTGGCATCCTTCACTGATTGTCTATGTTGCATCCCTTCACTGATTGTACTCTGATGGCATCCCTTCACTGATTGTACTCGTGTATGGCATCCCTTCACTGATTGTACTCGTGATGGCATCCTTCACTGATGTACTCGTGATGGCATCCCTTCACTGATTGTACTCGTGTTGCATCCCTTCACTGATTGTATCTGTAGTCCTTCACGATTGTACTCGTGTTGCATCCCTTCACTGATTTACCGTGATGGATCCTTACTGATTGTACTCGTGATGGCATCCTTCACTGATTGTACTGTGATGGCATCCTTTCCTGATTGTATTTTCGTGATGCATCCCTTCACTGATTGTACTGTGTTGCACCCTTCATGAATTGTACTCGTGATGGCATCTTCACTGATTGTACTCGTGTTAGCATCTTCACTGATTGTACTCGTGAATTGCATCCTTATGATTGTATCTTACATGAAGAATCCCTTCACTGATTTGTATGTGATGCATCCTTACTATTGTATGTGATCACTATGATTGATCTTGTGATGCATCCTTCACTGAACGTAAGTTTAGCATTTCAGATTGACTCGTGTCATCCTATGATTGTACTCGTGATGGCATCCCTTCACTGATTGTACTCGTGATGGCTCCTTCACTGATTGTACTCGTGATGGCATCCATGTTGTAGTGATTCATACTAATGTTTGATGTGTTTGACTTACATGACGTATGTTTAGATTGTAGTCTTATAAAAGTATGTTTGATTTGATTTATTATGTTTAGATTGTATCTTACTGTATTTTGATGTTATTATTACTAATAGCATTTATGATTTACTGATCTAATGTTTATTACTATAATTTGAGTTTATTCTACATTATAGATCTATATGTACTGTTATTTACTATTGACTGATGGCATCTTACTGATTGTACTGTGATGGCATCCACTGATTTGTGATCTTTAAGATGATCCCTTCACTATTGTATTTTCGATGATGATCCACTGTTGACTCGTGATGATCCTTATGATTGTACCGTGATGGATCTTACGTTGCCTTGCATCCTTCACTATTGTACTCGTGCATCTTACTGATTGTACTGTGATGGCTCTCACTGATTGTACTCGTGTGCTCCCTTCACTGGATTGTTACTCGTGATGGCATCCCTTCACTGATTGTACCGTGTGGCATCCTTCACTGTTACTGATTTACTGATTGTCGTGATGGCATCCCTTCAGATTGTACTCGTGTGGCCTCCTTCACTGATTGTACTCGTGATGGCATCCTTCACTGATTGTACTCGTGTGCATCCTTCACTGATTGTACTCGTGATGGCATCCTTCACTGATTGTACGTGTGCATCCCTTCACTGATTGTACTCGTGATTTGTGCACCTTCACTATTGTACTGTGTTGCATCCCTTCACTGATTGTACTCGTGTGTCTATTCCCTTCACTGATTGTACTCGTGATGCATCCCTTCACTGATTGTACTGTGATGGCTCCTTCACTGATTGTACTTGATGGCATCCTTCACTGATTGTACTGTGATGGCATCCTTCACTGATTGTACTGTGTTGCATCCCTTCACGTTGTACTTGATGCATCCTTCACTGATTGTACTCGTGATGCATCCTTCACTGATTGTACTCGTGTGATCCCTTCACTGATGACTCGTGATGGCTCCTTCACTGATTGTACTGTGATGGCATCCCTTCACTGATTGTACTGTGTGCATCCCTTACTGATTGTACTGTGATGGCATCTCACTGATGTACTCGTGATGGATCCTTCACTGATTGTACTGTGTGGATCTTCACTGATTGTACTCGTGTGGCATCTTACTGATTGACTCTGATGTCTCACTATGTATGTATGGCTCTTATGTTGTATTGATCATCTTCATGATTACTGTGATCTTCCTGATTGTACTCGTGTGCATCCCCACTGATGTATCGTGTGCATCTTCACGATTACTCTGATGCATCTTCACTGATTGTACTGTGAGCATCTTCACGATGACTCGTGTGCATCCTTACTGATTGTCTCGTGTTGCATCCCTTCACTGATTGTACTGTATGGCATCTCTGATTGTACTGGTGCTCCTTCACTGATTGTACTCGTGATGGCATCCCTTCACTGATTGTACTCGTGATGCATCCCTTCACTGATTGTACTCGTGATGGAATCACTTCACTGATTGTACTCGTGTTTGCATCCCTTCACTGATTGTACTCGTGATGGCATCCCTTCACTGATTGTACTCGTGATGGCATCCCTTCACTGATTGTACTCGTGTTTGCATCCCTTCACTGATTGTACTCGTGATGGCATCCCTTCACTGATTGCCTACTGATTGATGGCATCCCTTCACTGATTGTACTCGTGATGGCATCCCTTCACTGATTGAATCTGATGGATCCCTTCCTGATTGTACTCGTGTTGCATCCCTTCACTGATTGTACTCGTGATGCATCCCTTCACTGATTGTACTCGTGATGGCATCCCTTCACTGATTGTACTCGTGATGGCATCCCTTCACTGATTGTACTCGTGATGGCATCCTTCACTGATTGTACTCCTGTGATGTACTATCCCTTCACTGATTGTACTCGTGATGGCATCCCTTCACTGATTGTACTCGTGATGGCATCCCTTCACTGATTGTACTCGTGATGGCATCCCTTCACTGATTGTACTCGTGATGGCATCCCTTCACTGATTGTACTCGTGATGGCATCCCTTCACTGATTGCATCTCACTTGTACTTGTGCATCCCTTCACTGATTGTACTCGTGATGGCATCCCTTCACTGATTGTACTCGTGATGGCATCCCTTCACTGATTGTACTCGTGATGGCATCCCTTCACTGATTGTACTCGTGATGGCATCCCTTCACTGATTGTACTCGTGTTTGCATCCCTTCACTGATTGTACTCGTGTTTGCATCCCTTCACTGATTGTACTCGTGATGGCATCCCTTCACTGATTGTACTCGTGATTGGCATCCCTTCACTGATTGTACTCGTGATGGCATCCCTTCACTGATTGTACTCGTGATGGCATCCCTTCACTGATTGTACTCGTGTTTGCATCCCTTCACTGATTGTACTCGTGTTTGCATCCCTTCACTGATTGTACTGGTGATGGCATCCTTCACGATTGTCTGTGTCTCTTACTGATTGTACTCGTGATGGCATCCTTCACTGATTGTACTCGTGTTTTCATCCCTTCACTGATTGTACTGGTGATGGCATCCCTTCTTCACTGATTGTACTCGTGTTTGCATCCCTTCACTGATTGTACTCGTGATGGCATCCCTTCACTGATTGTACTCGTGATGGCATCCCTTCACTGATTGTACTCGTGATGGCATCCCTTCACTGATTGTACTCGTGATGGCATCCCTTCACTGATTGTACTCGTGATGGCATCCCTTCACTGATTGTACTCGTGATGGCATCCCTTCTTCACTGATTGTACTCGTGATGGCATCCTTCTCACTGATTGTACTCGTGATTTGCATCCCTTCACTGATTGTACTCGTGTTTGCATCCCTTCACTGATTGTACTCGTGATGGCATCCCTTCACTGATTGTACTCGTGATGGCATCCTCTTCACTGATTGTACTCGTGATGGCATCCCTTCACTGATTGTACTCGTGATGGCATCCCTTCACTGATTGAACACCTATGTGTACCTGATCTTCACTGATTGTACTCGTGATGCATCCTTACGTGTACCGTGACATCTACATTGTATCGTATGTATCCTTCACTGATTGTACTGTGATGTGTCTCCCTTCACTGATTGTACTCGTGATGCATCCTTCACTGATTGTACTCGTGATGCATCCTCACTGATTGTACTCGTGATGACATCCTCGTTCTATCACTGATTGTACTCGTGTTGCTCCAGTGTACCTATGCATCCTTCACTGATTGTACTCGTGATGGCATCCTTCACTGATTGACCATGACCTCGTTGATGCTCCCTTGATCACACTGTTGATGGTGATCCTTCACATGTACTGTGTGATCCTATCACTGTATTGTACTCGTGGACCTTCATGATGTACTCTATGACACATTATATGTAGTGTACCCTACTGATTGTACTTATGACATGTTACTGTTGACTGTGTACCCTGAACACTATGTATGATGATTCTCATGATTACATGTGATGGATCCTTGAACACATTGTACTGTATGTGACCATGACACATGTTATGTGTTACCATGAACAATGTTAGTGTGTACCATGAACACATGTAGCTGAGATACCTGAATCTTAACAATGTTATGTAGTGTACCATGAACATATGTTATGTAGTGTACCATGAACACATGTATGTCACCTGTACCATGAACACATGTTATGATACCATTAACACATGTATGTTGTACCTATGAACACATGTTAGTGTACCATGAAACATGCTTAGTAGTGTACCATGAACACATTTTGTGTATGAAGATGTACCATGAACACATGTTATGTAGTGTACCATGAACACATGTTATGTAGTGTACCATGAACACATGTTATGTAGTGTACCATGAACACATGTTATGTAGTGTACCATGAACACAGTTATGTAGTGTACCATGAACACATGTTATGTAGTGTACCATGTACACATGTTATGTAGTGTACCATGAACACATTATGTAGTGTACCATGAACACATGTTATGTAGTGTACCATGAACACATGTTATAGTGTAATGAACACTGTAGTAGTACCATGAACACATGTTATGTAGTGTACCATGAACACATGTAGTGTACCATGAACACATGTTATGTAGTGTACCATGAACACATGTTATGTAGTGTACCATGAACACATGTAGTGTACCATGAACACATGTTATGTAGTGTACCATGAACACATGTTATGTAGTGTACCATGAACACATGTAGTGTCGACACGTTATGAGGTACCATGAACACATGTTATGTAGTGTACCATGACACACTGTATGTAGTGTACCTGAACACATTTTAGTGGGTACCTGAACATGTATGTAGTGTACCTGAACACATGTAGTGTACCATGAACACATGTTATGTAGCCATGAACACATTATGTAGTGTACCTAGAACACATGTAGGTGTACCTGAACACATGTATGTAGGACCATGAACACATGTAGTGTACCATGAACACATGTTATGTAGTGTACCATGAACACATGTTATGTAGTGTAGCCTGAACACATGTAGTGTAGCCTGAACACATGTAATGTAGCCTGAACACATATAGTGTAGCCTGAACACATGTAGTGTAGCCTGAACACATGTAGTGGAGCGTGAACACATGTAGTGTAGCCTGAACACATGTAGTGTAGCCTGAACACATGTAGTGTAGCCTGAACACATGTAGTGTAGCCTGAACACATGTAGTGTAGCCTGAACACATGTAGTGTAACCTGAACACATATAGTGTAGCCTGAACACATGTAGTGTAGCCTGAACACATGTAGTGTAGCCTGAACACATGTAGTGTAGCCTGAACACATGTAGTGTAGCCTGAACACATGTAGTGTAGCCTGAACACATGTAGTGTAGCCTGAACACATGTAGAGGAGCCTGAACACATGTAGTGTTGCCTGAACACATGTAGTGTAGCCTGAACACATGTAGTGTTGCCTGAACACATGTAGTGTAGCCTGAACACATGTAGTGGAGCCTGAACACATGTAGTGTAGCCTGAACACATGTAGTGTAGCCTGAACACGTGTAGTGTAGCCTGAACACATGTAGAGGAGCCTGAACACATGTAGTGTTGTCTGAACACATGTAGTGTAGCCTGAACAATATAACAAAATAAGACGCTTGGTATCATTACATTATTGAATATAATGAAAAAATAACTAAAACAATAACTTTTAAAAATAACTAAAACAATCACTTTTAAAAACTAAAACAATCACTTTTAAAATTAACTAAAACAATCACTTTTAAAAATATCTAAAACAATCACTTTTAAAAAAAAACTAAAACAATCACTTTTAAAAATAACTAAAACAATCACTTTTAAAAATAACTAAAACAATCACTTTTAAAAATGGGAGAAACAATCAGATTGCACCAAAATGTTCCCACATTTTCGATTTTTTTTAACACAGTTTCCATGTTGAATCCTTTTTCCCCTACTCCCGCCGAAGGTATTCCCTTCATCCCCCTCTTCCCGCGAAGGTATTCCCTTCACCCCCCTCCCCCCCCCTCGAAGGTATTCCCTTCACCCCTTACCCCTAGGCCAAATTCTCTTGAAGGCTGACACTTGCAGAATCTATAAAGCGTTACCAGATGACACATATGGGTGTTACCAGCTGACACATATGGGTGTTACCAGCTGACACATATAGGTGTTACCAGCTGACACATATGGGTGTTACCAGCTGACACGTGTGGGTATTGCCAGCTGACACATGTTGGTGTTACCTGCTGACACATGTAAGTGTTGCCAGCTGACACATATCTGGATACCTGGAAAGGGTTTCGGGGGTCAACGCTCCAGCGGCTCGGTCTGTGACCAGGCCTTATGGTGGATCAGGGCCTGATCAACCAGGCTGTTACTGTTGGCCGCACGCAACCCGATGTACGTACCACAGCTCGGCTGGTCAGGTACTGACTTTAGGTTCCTGTCCAGCGCCTTCTTGAAGACAGCCAGGGGTCTATTTCTAATCCCCCTTATGTATGCTGGGAGGCAGTCGAACAGTCTTGGGCCCCTGACACTTATTGTGTTGTCTCTTATCGTGCTAGTGGCACCCCTGCTTTTCATTGAATGGATGTTGCATCGTCTCCGAGTCTTTAGCTTTCATAGGAGTGATTTTCGTGTGCAAGTTTGGTACTAATCCCTCTAGGATTTTCCAAGTGTATATAATCATGTATGTCTCCCGCCTGTGTTCTAGGGAGTACAGGTAATTGAGGTGTTTTATCGCAGTTATGCGTGCCGTGAAGGTCAGCAATTTCACCTGCCTTGAAAGGTGCTGTTAGTATGCAGAAATATTCCAGCCTAGATAGAACAAGTGACCTGAAGAGTGTCATCATGGGCTTGGCATCCCTATTTTTGAAGGTTCTCATTATCCATCCTGTTATATTTCTAGCAGATGCAATTGGAGGTTAGATCCTCTGACATGATCACTCCCAGATCTTTCACATTAGTTGTTCGCTCTATTGTATGGTTGGAATTTGTTTTATACTCCGATATAGTTTTGATTTCCTCACTTTTTCCATGTCGGAGTAATTGAAATTTCTCATCATTGAACTTTATATTGATTTCTGCGGCCCATTTAAAGATTTGGTTGATGTCCGCCTTGGAGTCTTGCAGTGTCTTCAATGGAGGACACTATCATGCAAATTCGGGTGTCATCTACTGTGGCTTACATCTCTGTCTGTGTCAGATATGAGGAACAGGATGGGAGCGAGTACTGTGCCTTGTGGAACAGAGCTTTTCACCGTAGCCACCACAGACTTTACTCTGTTTACTACATCTCTTTGTGTTCTATTTGTTAGGAAATTATAGATCCATCTACCAACTTTTCCTGTTATTCTTTTATCACGTATTTTGTGCACTATTACACCATGGTCACACTTGTGAAAGGCTTTTGCAAAGTCTGAGTATACTAAATCTGCGTTCTGTTAGTCTTCTAGAGCATCCAGGACCTTGTCGTAATGATCCAGTAGTTGGGACAGACAGGAGCGACCTGCTCTAAACCCATGCTGCCCTGGGTTGTGTAACTGATGGGTATCTAGATGGGTGGTGATCTTGCTTCTTAGAACCCTTTCTAAGATTTTTATGATATGGGACGTTAGCGCTATCGGTCTGTAGTTCTTTGTTATTGCTTTACTGCCACCTTTGTGGAGTGGGGCTATGTCTGTTGTTTATAGAAGCTGTGGGAACCCTGTGACCATGTTCCCTCTCCATAGGATGTTAAAAGCACATGATAGGGGCTTCTTGCAGTTCGTGATGAACACGGAGTTCCATGAGTCTGGGCCTGGGGCGGAGTGCATGACCATGTCTTTTATCGCTTTTTCAAAGTCGTTTGGCATCAGGATAATATCAGATAGGATCGAGTCTACCAAATTCTATGGCTCTCATAAAAAATCATTTAGGTCTTCGACTCTGTCTGGTTAGCGGCTCGCTAAAAACCGAGTCATATTGGGACTTGCGTAGCTCACTCATTTCCTTGCTGTCATCTGTGTAGGACCCATCTTGTTTAAGTAGGGGCCCAATACTAGATGTTGTTCTTGACTTTGATTTGGCATAAGAAAATAAATATTTTGGGTTTCTTTCAATTTAATTCATGGCTTTTAGTTCTTCTGCGTTTCCTTTAAGATTCCTTTAGCTTTAATTCGATGTTTGCTATTTCTCTGACCAGTGTCTCCTTAAGTATTACAGGCCCGGTTTCTGTTTGCCTAGGTTTTTTGTGACTGCATTCTCTACTGGTGCGTGTTTTCCTGTCTCATTACTATCTTCAGCACTAGTACTAACAATGGTGCCTTCTGCAGTTATTTCTGGTAATTTATCTTCACTATTGGGGCATCCCCTTGTTTACTATCTCCCGTGGTTTTTGCATGTTCTTGTCTACACCTGTTTCCCCACTAGAGCTCCTGTCTCCTTCCAGGGCACTAACATTTATTTCTCCATTCTTACAGTTACTATCTACCAGGACAGCATCTGAACCAGGGACGATAGCACCATCTGGCCTTGTCCTTTTATTTTCCCGTCTGTTATAGAATGCTGTCAGGTTGTCTATGAAGGCCATTTTGATGTTTTCATCTTTTAATACCAATGTGATTTTATTCCACATTTGGATCTTTGGGCATACCCAAAAACACTTCCCTGGATTAATATCTCTTGTAGATGATTCCTGAATATCTGCACAAGGTGCGTGGGCCCAGTTACCGCAGAAGTTGCATGTAATCCATGCAGAAGCCCGTTTGGTTGTTTGGTTGCAGGCTACACAGGATTTCATGATATTTCATAAATTGTAGATCTGTCTATATGTGTTTCTATTTGTATTTGTACGTGTATTTGTTTGATAAGGGCGTCTAAAACCCCCATCAGCTAATGAATCCGGTCAGAGGATACCTTATTTTTCAACAAATCCGTTTGGATGTTAAAAAACTAGAAACTCTTTCAGCTTTTGAATCCACTTATTTCTTGATGAATCCGGTCAGTGGATCACTTATTTTGAATGAATCAGATCGGGGATTTTGGACTAGCTTATGACGAACGGCCAGTGACCTCTGGCACCCTTTTATACAGCTTGAAGTTTTGTGCACTTACAGATCACTGTATTTAGCTATTCACCTTACAGAGGTGCAAAATAGATACTGCTGGAGATGGAACGAAAGGGGATGATGCCTCAGAAATAGTGTTGACACACTACCAGCAAAACCTAGTGGAAGCATTGATGTCCATAAAGGGGTGGTAGGTAGAGAAGAAACAGAAAAAAATGCACCACCAGCGAACGCAGCTGCAATAAATCCTAGCAAACAGAACTCCAATCTATGCAAATTCTGTGCCTTGGGTATCTGCAGGCATGGTATATCTGGTAAAACAGGTGGGACATGTACATTTGACCACCAGAAAAAATCCCGCATCCACATGAGAGCAGGAGAGTGCAACTTCCTGCTTCCCAAAATATGTCACTCGTCACTCCATGAAAGAAAATGCTACAACGTATACTGCCAGGTACAACATCTAATGGGGACAAGAAGACACAGATCAGCCAGACTATGGGAAACAAAGGAGGGGAGATATAACCTCTCCAGGAAAAGAGTTTTTAAGGGCCAGGAGAAAAAAAAACACTGGCAAGAAATGACAGAAATCTTACACCAACTGAAAACACTTCTGGAGCAGAGGCACAGTCATTGGCCTCCACTCCAGAACGACAGATATTAGAGCCAGAAAAAAAAAAAAAACTAAATTCCATCAATATAATGACATTTGGCTTTGCAAACATACAAACAACAAAATCCCCTACATCAAGGGACTGCTCACGGAGTCAAATGCAATTTTTGCAGCATTCACAGAGACCCACACAAAGGATCATTTTGACAATGAAATACGGATCCCAGGTTATAACCTATTCAGATGTGACAGACTAAACAGACAATAAGGGAGAGGAGGGGGTTGGCCTGTACATCACAGAGTCTCTCATTTGCTCAGAACTACTAAACTAAACATTGTAGCAATCACATCTGCTACGAACATGACAGGATGGATAATGAGAACCTTCAAGACTAGGGATGCCAAGCATATGATGACACTCTTCAGGCTGCTTATTCTATCTAGGCTGGAATATTGCTGCACACTAATAGCACCTTTCAAGGCAGGAGAAACTGCTGACCTAGAAAATGTAAAGAGAACCTTCATGGCACACATAACTGTGATAAAGGAACATCCCTGCCGCAGCCCCCTTTCCATTCTCACAACTCCTCCCAACCTCCCATTAATCTGCACCCTCACCTGAGCCCCCTCATACAGCGTTTCGACCCAACCGACGATTCCATCCCCGAATCCCTGCCTCCTCAATATTGCAACCAAAGCATCACGCTGCACCCTATCATATGCAGTCTCCCAATCCAGACCTACGACACCCCCCTCCTTCTCCTCTCCACAAAACCTTTTATACGCCTGTGCCCATTCTGCATGCTACACTCCAGGTACACTGTACTGCCCCTCATCCACCAGTCTATCGAGCACCTTTTTCATTCTATTCACCAAAACTTTTACAAAAATTTTATAGTCGGCGTAAAGCAAGGTAATGGCTCTATACCCACTCAGCGCACCACCTTCTCCTCCCTTCAGCACCAAGACCACCACCCCTATTCTCTGATCCTCCCCCATACTCCCCTCAATACATCCCAATGAGTGACATAAAAGTCCCCAGGAATCCCATCCAAACCCAGTGTTTTCCCTAAGTTCAACCCCTTCACTGCTTGCCACACTCCTCCTCCATAATTTCCCCCTCCATGACCCTTCTAGCCTCATCACTAATTTCCCTACACACCCCATCCAAGAGTATCTCCCTCTCCTCCGCCCCACCCACCTCATTCCTCCACTTACGCTGAAACTAAACTCTGGCATACTCACTCATCCCCTCCATTGTGCGTAACACCTGCCCCAGTCTGTACCCTCCCATACCTTCCTCTACCTTCAGCTACATCGCCGTCATACTCTTCCTCCTACTCCTAAATCTTTGCAACACTATAGCCGACGGTTTGTCACCCCACAAAACATCTTCTAACCCACTATGCACCCTGATCACCTGAAACCTTTCATTTTGAATATCCTTCAACTGTTCCCATAACCTCCGTACCTCCTCCTGCGATCGCCCTTCCCCTTCCCTTTGACATTCCCGCAACTGAGCCTCTACGTATCTTTGCATACCAAACCTCAGCCTCGCATCCTCTCTTCCCTCCTTCTGATAATATTCCTGTATTGCCACCTTTGCCCTCACAGTCCACCATGCTACTATATCCCCAATCCCCTTTCCCTCACCCCACAGCCCTTCCCACCATGCAGCAAAAGACCCTTGTTGCCCAACCCTTTGTAACAAATGGGTATTTAACTTCCAATAACTAGGGTACACCCACCCCAATGATCTGAAAACCCCATGTCTACACAACTCACATTGCCCACCCCAACATACCCAGAAACATGAATCCTATCAAGCCTCACAGCATAACCCCTACGAAAGAACGTATGCTCAACAATATACCCCTCACCCCTTACGACATCTACCACCCAATAGCCCCCAAAACCTCCCGCAACACCCCCAGAACACAACCAGCTTCCCTAGGTTCTACATCTTTCCTCCGTATGACACAATTCCAATCCCACCAACGATCGTTACCAAGGGTAGCCCACAAAGTGCATAAACTAGCTCCTCCCTGACAAAATCCTCCTTTACCTGACGACTGCTTACCGCTGGCATGTACACCCCAATAAAACAAACCTGTACATCTCCCCACATACACTCCACCCGGACTATCCTCTCCCCTCCCTGCCACTCCCACGCTTTCAACCGAAAAGGGCTGGACGAACATATACCTATCGCAACCCCACCCTTGACATTCTCTGAACTACCAGTGTACATCTCATAACCATTCAACCTCAACTCTCTACCACACCTAAAATTGTGCTCCTCAAGGAAGCACACATCCACTTTCAAATGTCGCAAAGTCACTTCTACCCATTTTCTCTTTACCTCCGTGCGGAGGCCATTTATGTTCATGTCTAAACACTTGAAAGCCTCATCGGGGGTTTCCCTCTCTGCTTCGGCGTTTTCACCACACCCAGGTTGACATTCCCCTTCCTATCTTCTCCCTCATTCCTCTCCTTCACCATCACCACCAGACTCTTTCCCTTTTGCCTTCCCTTCCCACCCTTAGCCACCTCCACCCAGGCCTTTTTGCATGACCTCTGACCAGGGGTTAGTACATCATCCTCACTCATTCCACTGGGCCTTTTACGGGACTCACCCAATACCTCCATAGTCCCATCATCATTATCCCTATACACCTCCACCTTCACAGTCTTAGATACCATAGGAGGGCCCTTCCCCTGACTCTGTGCACAATGATTCACCTCATCATCCGGAACAACATTAGTCACCTCACTCTCACACAACAAATCCCCAGTTCAAGGGCTATCCAAGATTCTACACAGATCAGCCAAAGAGAGGTCCTGGGAATCATCCCTCACCCCTGATGGCCCATCCACTGGCTCCATCCGAGCCTGCTCCACCTGTGTCTCCTGCGTTGCAGGTGAAAAGGTCGTCACCACCTCCTCCACAGCCTCCGATGCCTCACTCCACTTTCCTGAGACTTCCACAGCCTCCTCCATCTGCTCCTCACGACTCGCTTCCTCACCTCCTGCCGCAATCCCAGCACCAAAAACACGGCCGTGATGTTGCGATTCTTTCCTGCTGTCACAAGATGCCGCTACGTGACCTGTACCTCCACACAGTCTACATGTCCTCAGTTGCCCAGCATACGTAACGTACACTTGAGTACAGAAAATCACCAGCATCACATACGAGGGAATCTGTCTCCTTAGTGACATTTTAATGGAGAATGAGCCTTCCGGCATACCGGCGTAGATACCCTGGGTCCACCGACCCACTGTTATGGCCTGGATGATTCCATATTGTTGAAATACCTCCTTCACATCCACCTCACATGCCTCAAAGGGGACATTACGAACTTTTATCCACGAATAGTGGGCCGAAACGTCTCTCAACCGAACCTCCAAGCCGGAATTGATGATTAACCTCTTCTCTTGATAATCGTCCACTAGTTTTTCATAAGCACTGCCGGTGTTTAACTTCACAAATATTCTCGCTGCTCCATTCAACGATACTCTGATACTCCGTACATGTCCACAGCAGAGATACCATGCGTGTCTCGTAGAATCAGGGGTAGAAGCACATCGGCGTTGCTAGGGTATACAGCCCCTTGGAGCAGCTCTATACAAACAGTATTGACTCTCCTCCTGTAGCTCTCCGCCATCTTGTAGGAAATAAAGTTGCTCTGTTTCGCCACCAGAGCTCCAGTGCAATACACCCTACCACCACGAAAGCTGGGTAGCGAATCCACAGCTCCTGGTAGTATTATACAGCTCCTTGTAGTATTATACAGCTCCTGGTAGTATTATACAGCTCCTGGAAATATTATACAGCTCCTATTAATATTATACAGCTCCTGGTAGTATTATACGGCTCCTCGTAGTATTGTACTGGTCTTTGTAGTATTATACAGCTCCTGGTAGTATTATACAGCTCCTGGTAGTATTATACAGCTCCTGGTTGTATTACACTGGTCCTGGTAGTATTATACAGCTCCTGGTAGTATTATACAGCTCCTGGTAGCATTATACGGGTCCTGGTAGTATTATACAGCTCCTTGTAGTATTGTACAGGTCCTGGTAGTATTATACAGCTCCTGGTAGTATTATACAGCTTCTGGTAGTATTATACAGCTCCTGGTAGTATTATACAGCTCCTGGTAGTATTATACAGCTCCTAGTACTACTATACAGCTCCTGGTAGTATTATACAGCTCCTAGTAGTA